>JADRCD010197004.1:0-40174 GCA_019843815.1 Montemys delectorum | reverse complement strand
TCTCTGGAGTCTAACTTCTTGAGTTCTTTGTATATATTGGATATTAGCCCTCTATCAGATATAGGATTGGTAAAGATCTTTCCCCAATTTGTTGGTTGCCATTTTGTCCTATTGACAGTGTCTTTTGCCTTACAGAAGCTTTGTAATTTTATGAGGTCCCATTTGTCAATTCTTGATCTTAGAGCATAGGCTATTGGTGTTCTATTCAGGAAATTTTGCCCTGGACCCATGTGCTTGAGGCTCTTCCCCACTTTTTTCTCTACTAGTTTCAGTCTATCTGGTTTTATGTGGAGGTCCTTGATCCACTTGGATGTGAAGGAAGGACAATCCAGAGACTGTTCCACCTGGGAATCCTTCCCATATTCAATCATCAAATCCAGACACTATTGTGGATGCCAGCAAGTGCTGGCTGACAGGAGCCTGATATAGCTGTCTCCTGAGAGGCTCTGACAGTACTCAGCTAATACAGAAGTAGAGGCTCACAGCCATCCATTGGACTGAGTACAGGGTCTCCAGTCAAGGAGCTAGAGAAAGGACCTAAGAAGCAGACAGGTTTGCAGCCGCTTAGGACGAACAACAATACGAACTAACTAGTACCCTTAGATCTCCCAGGGACTAAACCACCAACCAAAGAGTACACATGGTGGGACTAATGGCTTCAGCAGCATATATATAGCAGAGGATGGCCTAGTCGGTCATCAAGAGCAGGAGAGGCCCTTGGCCCTGTGAAAGTTCTATGCCCCAGTGTTGAGGAATGCCAGGGCCAGGAAGTGGGAGAGGGTAGGGTGGTGAGCAGGAGGATGGGTGAGGGAACAGGGTTTTTTTGTTTGTTTGTTTGTTTATTTTATTTTATTTTTCGGAGGGGAAACTGGGAAAGGAGATATCATATGACATGTAAATAAAGAAAATATCTAAGAAAAAAAGAAAAAAAAGAATTCATCGGGTAAAAATACATCCATTATTCATTTTTCATTTCAGGTATATCATTGAACCAACAGTAATAACTAGGCTTGTGTTACAGATTACTGTTTAAATCGTCCTTTAAGCCATAAATGATTAGTCATTATTAATTGCTTTTTATAGGTAAAGAAATGTTTCGTTAATATTAACTTAGTGTTTTCTAGGAATCAAAGTACTAGCATTGTTATGCTTTTTTTTAACTGTGTATAGTCAGAAATATATGTTCTAGAGTAATCATATAATTGTTATGCACCTGGTTTACCAAAGTACTATCCACTATAACTTACTATGTATAGTCTATAATTTTCTTGCATAAGTAAATTATTGTTATTTCTTTTTAAATACAGTTGGTATCCATATTTTTCCTCTGCCATAATTTAGAAAATTTGATCAACAGACAGGTAAATAGATGGTTTCCCCAACAAGTTATAATTAAATTCCCAAATACTTTCTCATGTTAGACAATAGATTGCCTTAAAATACACTTATGTGTATGCCTCAAATGAACCCACATGACTTCAGTAATAGCTGAAGAAAATTGCAGTTCTAGTCCATAGTACATTATAAATCCCAAGACTCTAATCCTAATTCAGTTCTATGTTGCCATCTATGAAAATTTTCCGGTATATAAAAAATATTGATCATCCTTATTCTATTCCCAGTTTCTTCAAAGAGCAAGTGAATGAACACAGCATCTATGAGCATGATTGGCTCTATTCTTTCAGGGTAAACTGCTTTAATTTCAGAGCAAATGATTGGGAAATGAGAGGTGGTAGTATAATCACTCCTGTATCCACATATACCGGCTTCTTGCTCCTTCCAGTTTGTGAGATAGGCATCCTTGCCACATGAGGTTGAGAATTCTACCTCCATCCAACGTATAGACCATAGCTCAGGAGTCAATCATAATCACTTAGAGCTTCAAACACCCAAAGTGGAAATTCTCACTTCTGCTTTATCATGCTAAACTTAAAATAACTGGTTATCCTTAGAAAGCAAAGGATTTGTAAATGCCTATGCACAAATCTGAATATTAGATATGCTAGATATTCAGACTCAATTATACCCCATTTCGTTAATAATACCAGATTAAGTCATGTGAAATTGCCATTAGGTCAATTGCTTAAAAAGGTCAAATGTTGGCAGCTTCATAAAGCTTAACTATGTAAAATCAGATATAGTAAGAAATTTCATTAACCACAGCTACGTGCTGGCCATTCTATTAGACACATCTTTTAACTATATATTGGGTCTTTATACAGTCTTGCAAGATGGCATTACTGTTACTCCCAATTATTCAGGAGAAAAATTATGTAATTTCACAAAATCATCATGGCTTTTCACTTATTTTAAACATGCTTTCTGCCTTGTCTTGTCCTTTCTCTTTCTTTTGTTTTCTTTTGTTCTCTCTCTCTCTCTCTCTCTCTCTCTCTCTCTCTCTCTCTCTCTCTCTTTCTTCCTTTTTTTAAGGGAACATTTGAAATGAGATTTCTCTGTATAGCCCTGTCTATCCTGGAACTTGCTCTGTAGACCACTCTGGTTTCAAACTCAGAAGCTTCCCTCCTTTGTCTCTTAAGTGCTGGGATTAAAGGTGTACCACCATTGTCTGGCCCTGTGATTTCCTAAGATGGTTTTGGGGTAGGTTATCCTTCTCTTTCCCTAGTATGTGAATGCTAAAACATCTGGAACCTTCATCAGGTGTCATTTTGTTGCCCACCAGGATTTTGCCCTCTAATTAATGGTATCTTTACATAGCTTTGTATTTGTATAGCTTTGTTATAAACTGGTATTAATATTAGATATGGTTCCTTGTGATTTCTACTTCAAGTTTTACACCTACAGGCCATTATAGGTGGCAGGCTTTCAGAAAAAAATGAATATAACTACACCTCCCCTTCCTTGACATCTTTAATTCTTACTCTTCCTATATCACAGAAATTGTTGGCCATCCAGTTATATTCTGTTGTGTAATAAAAAGCAGGATCAGGATGTCACATTATGTGCAATATGGTTTTCTGAGTGGCAGTACAATGGGGAACTAGCCAATAAAAAAGATATAGAGAGAGCAAGAATTGGGTTTGTGCACATTTTAAAATCAGAATAAAAGCAATGTGTATTGAAATAATATAATCCTAGAGCCTGTCAAGCTTTCTATCTTGGAAAAGGAGCTTACTTTGTCTGCCCTTTAATTAGAATATATAATTCTAGTAGTTGAGGCATGTAATAAATATAAAAGAAATATATAAAGATGGAAATGTATAATTTTATAAGCTATAGTATAAGGAGTTACATTTTGCAATGGTTTTGCAAAGACTCTCATAATTAAGAATTAAAATATAACTAGACTTTGAATTGCTAGAGCTTTGTAGCTCAGGACTAGAACAGGCATTGTTTAATTAAAATGAACAATGTTATAGTTAATTTTGGTTTTCAAGTTATCTTGATTGTGAGACAAAGAAATTACTAAAACATACCTTTGAGTATGTTTGTAAGTTCATTTCCAGGGACATGGAAATAGATCATGATGATTTTGACATACTGAATGGCTTAATCCATTGGTGGATTACAATTTTAAGTAGATTGGAAGAGGTGATGGGATGTGCAAAATGGAACCTAGATGCAGGAGCTAGAAAGACATGTCCTTGAGGGCGGTGGTAGTTTCCATATGCGTGGCCCAGAAAGTGGCACTATTAGGAGGTGGCCTTGTTGAAGTAGGTGTCACCTTGTTGGAGGAAAAGGGTTGGACAAGGAGAGCTTCTTCCTAGCTGCCTGAGGATGCCAGTCTCCTGACTGTCTTTGGATCAAGATGTAGAAGTCTTAGCTCCTTCTTCAGCACCATGTCTGCCTGGATGCTGCCATGCTTCCTGCCATGATGATAATGGATTAAACCTCTGAACCTGTAAACCAGCCCTGATGAAATGTTGTCCTTTATAAGAGTTGCCATGGTCATGGTATCTCTTCTCAGCAGTGGAAACCCTAACTAAGACAACAGTTCTATCGTACCCTGACCCTTCTCATGACTGATATCCTCTACTGTCTTTTCTTCTTGGTGTGAGATTCTCTATTCTCTGCATGAGGTAAACACATGTCTCTTCTACATCCTCCCATTGCTATGATGTTCCGCCTCACCACAATCCCAGAAACGCTGAACCAAGTGACAATGGCCCACACCTTCAAAGATTGAGTTGAAGCAAATCTGTCCTCCAACAATAAAATTAACACAGAAAGTGACCACATTAGAGAGAAATCAAAGTATGGCTTTGAGACAGTAAAAGACCAGGCAGAACTAAGAGTGATGAATCTGATTATCTTTTGGCTGTAAAAGAAGCAGCTCAAGATAAGAATATACAGGGATTCCCTGTACAGTGACCAATTGTTAGGTTATTGGAAACTTATATACTAGAATAGTAAGAGAAAAGAGGTATAAGAAAAGGTAAGTGAGACTTGTAGAAGTAATAAAATATGGAATTTTTCACAGTGCATATGAATAACTATTAGAAAGCACCTATCTTTAGAGCAGTATTAAGCAATCATGTCCACAACATAACTTGCCTGGTTGATGTTAGCTGTTCCTTGTCACTGACCACCAAAGAATGAGCATTATAAAACATGTATATAATGACAATGAATGAGGCTGTATATGGCCCCATCAGTATGGAGAATTATTTATGTGGAAAATATAATTACATTTGCCTCCAAAGTATAACACTGAGTTCCTGGCATTATTCGGTTTTTTAATGAGATCAAAGTGGCATATTGGCTATTGGGAGCCACTTTTAGAGAGACCAACAGTTCATCATCGCTGAGATAACACCCATTTCACCTATAGGTCTTTCTTCTTCCTCCTTCAGTTTCAGCTCTGCTATTGAGGGACTAATAGGTATAGTGTATCCTAAAATACATTGCCCCCAATGAGGGCTAGCACTTTTTAATGAAATGTGTATAGAACTGGATCCATGACAATGGCAGCCATAAATCTTTTCTTACACGACTAGACTAGACTCATGACTATGGGATTCATTGAACTTTCATGCACATGATGCAGAAATGCCCACCTCCATGAGTGCTGGAATAGTCTTTTAAAGGCATAACTGAGAATTTAGTTAAGCATCCTTTGCAAGTGTAAGGTACTAACTAACCTTCAGGATGTAATGTGTCTTAGGATTTTACTGCTGTGAACAGACACAATGACCAAGGCAACTCTTATAAAGGACAACAATTAGGGCTGGCTTACAGGTTCAGAGGTTCAGACCATTACCATCAAGGTAAGAGCATGGCAGTGTCCAGGCAGATATGGGGCTGAAGGAGTTGCGAGTTCCCGAAGGCCCCTAGGAGAAGTCTGGCTTCCAGGCAACTAGGAAAAAAAAGCCCATACCCACAGTGACTCACCTATTCCAACCAAGCCACACCTACTCCAACGCTCCAACAAGGCCACACCTCCTAGTAGTGCCTGGGCCAAACATATACAAATGACATGCATTAGATCAGTAATTTGTACATGGTTCTGTCCTTCTCAGTAGATCTGGTTAAAAAAAGAAAAAAAAATACAGATCTGTATACCAGAGGTGAAAGCAAGGTTGGTCCCCATGCCATTTTCACTCAATGAAGCAGTAAGAGAGTTCGTGCTCTCCACAGCTATGAGCTCTGTAAGGCTAGATGCACTTACCTCCCCCAGAATATGCTGTCTGTACATATGTGTGAAGTTTTCAGAGAATACATTTTAAAAACATTACAAAGTACCTTCCAGACAGCATCCTTTTCGGTTCATTTTCTTTTCTCATGTAGAAGAACTCCACAAAGAGTCTACTTTGTGTCCAGGTTGCTCCTCCAGCCTCTCCTCCGACGTAGGAGCTACCCTCTGCATGTTTCTTTCTGGCTTGTCTTTCTTTCGGCGTCTAAAACAACAATATATGTAAATAGAACAGATTGCTCACATTCTGGTTCTCGTACTTTCAGAAAACATGGGCAAGTCATTTAAGCTAAGCACCAATGCTATTCCCTCCAAACCGAAGTGATATTGCCCAATGGTGGATATGCTGAGTGTTTAATAAAATATCAACTATAAACTGTTAGAGGGCACTTATATTACTTCTCATTACTTTTTGCTTACCTTTCTCATTTAATCAAGTCATACGAACCTTTCCTTTACTAGTTTTCCCCAATTTCATCTAAGAGGGATCACTTTCCTCTACCTTTTGTTTCTCGATCTGAACCTGATCTCATTCTCATTTCCATAGCTATCTGGGAACACCCAATGCTCCCCACTTCTGTTTTTGGTCCCAAAGTCTGAATTACTCCCTCTCATTTTAGAAGTCTTACAAATGGAAACTGGCAGAAGTGAGTAATTAGTTTTGACATATCCAAACTAGTAACCAGAACAATTAAACATAGAAACATACTTAAAATGATAGTTGTGACAAACAATATTATTAAGGTGAAAATATTTTCCTCCCCTCCTTCCCAGGCCTCTCCCTAGGGGGCTCCTTGCACCAGACAGGTTTGTGCTTGAACACAGAGATATCAGGTTTGCTGTATAAGTTGCGTTGTCTGTTTACTTTTGAGTGCAAATGACATGGGTGGCTCTGAGTAGGAATTTTAAAAGCTATTGTATAATTCACTGTTACCTCTGGCCTCTTTTTGTCATGAGGAAGCCAGTGTTTTAAACAAGGCTGGCTCCATCAGCTTGGCTATCCACTGGGGAGGCCCCATAACAGATACATAAGAGGACAAAAAGAGGGCAGAGATGTGGAACTTCATGATTCTTTAAACAACATAGTTGAGACCAAGTAACCTAAGGGCTACAATCATGACCTCATAATCTACTCTTGTACTGGTCAATAGCAGTATGGGTTTTAGCTCACAATCTATGGATAAAAGAAAAAGTATCAGCTTTGATTTTGCATATAGTTACCAGAGTTTTTGCTTTGGAAACCAGATTAAAATTTTCTGCTTTCACTCTGCTATGCACCAGCTCTCAGGTAATGAATGACCCACAAAGCTACTTCTAGAATGAATGTTGGGAAAGGAAAGAAAATTGAAAATATCAGGGAAAAACAAATGGAAGTGTCACGTAGGAGTCTCGGTGAAGTACAGAATCTTGTGGATCAGAAGAGAGGAGTAAAGGGAAATCACATTACTGTTATATTTTATTTACCAGGAATATTTTTAATTCATTAAGACCCTAAAATTGTTAATCTTCTACTAGATAAACACTGGTATGTGTAAAAATGTATTACTATGTTACTATGTTTTACTATGTTTTGCTTAGATTTTATTTTAAAATATATACTTACAGTTTACATTTTTTATGTCTACAAAATGAATATAGAGCTAAAGAAGGGATGAATAAAGTTTCTCTTTTTTCATCTACATGCCATCTGGATACTCAGAACATCTGTGCAACTGACAATCTTTCAACTTTTCATCTGGATGTTTGGCAAAAGCTGAGAAAATTCCCCTTTCTAAATCTAATTTTTATTCTTGTGCAGTGATATCCTAATAGCATGTTTGTTAATATTTCTACCACCATGCTATTTTATCAAGTAAACTATAGATACTATTTTGGAACAAAACAATAAATTGCTTAATTACATAATACAAGCCCAGATACAAGCTCTGAAAGTTAAAAAAAAAAAAAATCCAAAAAACAAAAAACAATTCACATGCTGATTTCTTTCTCCATAACAGTATATCTGTTTCAGGGGAGATTAGCAATAGAATACATGAAAGCAAAAGCAACTCCACACTCAGTGGTCCTTATTATGTATGCCTTTTATGTGAGATGAGAGAATTCTATTCTTCAACCAGGTGCTGATACAGTGCAATAGCATCTGCATAGATTGCTGCTTGGCACTTAGGGTAAGGGGGCTATTTGATTGTACCCTGGAGTTTATGGAACATGGATAGGCATCATAACCATTCTTTGCAAAAACTCCAAGGGCTTTAGTCACATGTTTTTCCCTTGTCAACATCTGTCAAGAACCACATGTCAATTACCACTCCATCTTTTTTCTCAGGTAATAAAGGAGCATATAGCTCCCAAATGAACAGTCTTTATCTTCCGAACAATATGCCCCAGGCATTTGCTTCTGTATAGTACCCTCATAAATCTTTGTCATTATCTCTTTGTAGGGATGTTGGTAAAGAAAGGGGCCTTAACAGAAGGGAAAGGTCTTACCTGTAGCAGAGCATAGGTGAGTGCACAGTTCAAGATATTGAATGAAAAGAAGGGGGGTAAGCTTAAAAAGGCTGTTTGACTTCCCAGAGATCCATCCCATCTTAGATCATGAATTACCAATTTCTATTCAGTTTTATTGTTTTATACTTATATTGTTACATTCTTTTACTGTGTGTCTTAATATTGGATATATGTATATGGATATATGATATATATATATATATACACATATATATATATATACATACATACATATAACTGTGTGCATACCTAAAATTCCTTCAATTTAGGGCTGCTATCATCCTGTATAATCCACATTTTATGCCTATGGTAAGGTATATAATTACTTATTCTTCAAAACCAATAACGAGAAGGATAAGATACATTTTCATGTCAATATTGGGCTAATTTCAGTTTTTAATTAGAAGTAGTCAACAAGCCGGGCGGTGGTGACGCACGCCTTTAATCCCAGCACTTGGGAGGCAAAGGCAGGCAGATTTCTGAGTTTGAGGCCAGCCTGGTCTACAGAGCAAGTTCCAGGACAGCCTGGGCTACACAGAGAAACCCTGTCTCAAAAAAAAAAAAAAAAAAAAAAAAGAAGTAGTCAACAAAAAGTATGAACAGAGATCTTATTCTAGCAGAATATCTCCATTTGGATTATTATTCTATAGTAAAATGTTCAAGTGTTGTTTTCTCTAAATTCCAAAGCATCACCTATCCTGGTTTTCTGACTCAAATAGATAATAAAGTTCCAAATAGGTTGGTGAGCCTCCAAAGCTAATATGCACAGATCCAGAAGATGCCATGGAGACTTCCAGAGGCATTCCTTTATATATTCTGCAAAGTGATGGTTGTAAAGAGTTGTTTACCAATTTTCACAGTGGGAATCCTAATTCCCTTGAGTACGTATGTTTTGTTAAGAGCATGTCAGGTTACCTTTTCTTCATGTAAAAATAGGTATGGCTGTCCTACTGACAAATCTTAAGAACCATGGTCTAAAAACCTGTTGTGACTCCAAGGCTGTGAACCCCAGACCCTACCTCTAAGAAATTAGTAGGGATGATGGCCTCACTCACACAAAAAGACTGGTATGTGGTAGATAAATAAATGACAACATGCTCTTTGCTACTTCTTTCTCAAAAATATGAAGTTTCCATTCTGTTTGTTTGTTTGTCTGTCTGTTTGTTTTTTGAGAAAGTGTTTCTCTGTGTAGCCTTGGCAGTCATGCAACTCATTCTGTAGACCTTGCTGGTCTCAAACTCAGAGATCAGCCAGCCTCTGCCTCCCAAGTACTGACATTAAGGATGTATGCTACCACTGCCCAACTAAGTCTCCTTTTTTAATCCTTTATTCTGGGATGGCCTCATAACTTCTTTAGCCAATACAGTGGTTCTCAACCTTCCCAATGCTGCGACCTTTTAATACAGTTCCTCATGTGATGACCTCCAACTATAAAATTACTTTTCTTGCTACTTCTAACTGCAATCTTGCTACTGTTATGAATTGTGATGTAAATATCTGTGTTTTCCAATGGTCTTATATTACCCCTGTGAAAAGGTCGTTCAACACCCCCAAAGGGGCTTATGACCCACAGGCTGAGAGAAACACTGGGCAGATAGAATGTATCAAAGGGGATGCTGAGCCAATTCTAGTCCCACATTTATTTTACTACACTACAAGATCAGTCTGCTTTATTCTAGACTACCACCTTATTCTTTTAAAAGGGCTACAAGGAGATGTCCTAGAAAGAAAATTAGAGAGGGTCTGTGGGTCTGCAGGGTTCCAAGTGAAGCCTTCTTGACATTTCCAGACACTTCATCAAAGGCATGACTAATAGAACAGAACAAAGTGCCATCCGGGCAACCTATAGACTCTTGACCAATGACCAGTTATTCTCATCTTAAGCTTTGCATTCTGGGGTTTGTTGCATAAAAGACTGTCTTATGAATTAACATACACACCTTTTTTTTTCAGCAATATACTCAAATACTATCTCAAATGAGCACATAGAGGATCTTAAGCATGAACAGAAACCACTGGCGCCTAGAGATTCTGATGCCTTTGGGAGTCAAACTCGTCTGAATCTTTGTCACTTCCTTTTTCTGTGACCTCTGGTAGTTCAGGCCTTTCTTGAACTTTAGGAGTTTAGTTATTTGCTACAGTGTCTCACTCTGTAGCCCACTGTCTTGAATCTATTACTCCTCTTTCTTCAGCCTCCCAGTACTGGGCTTATATCAATTCTGCATGCATTCAGATTTTAATATCCTAAATAAAGTGGGCAGTATGTATTAATCTTTCAGTATGCTTCTTCATGCAAATTAAGAACTCAGTGCTAGTTATTATTACAGCAAATCTATCATGGGAGGGTTTGCTGAAGAAGATGGATTTTTATTTGCTTAAAAGTTAATACACACATCTTTATTCTGAAGTTATGAGAGGCAGTTCAATTATCCCCAGATTTCCAGATGCAAGTCCATTTTCTCTTGTTCCTAGATGGATTATGAATTTGTATTGGCTTATATTAAGGAAAAAACAGTATCGTATTGCTTATATTAAGGAAAAAAACTGTATAGTTGTTTTGTATAACAGTGCCTGAGGCACAAGCTGTGTTGTGTTTCAGCACCTGTATCTCTTCTCATGGGCATACAGATAAATGTAGGCAAAGCTGGAAGATTAGTTTCTGATGGGTAAAACCTCTGATAAATAGCACTCACAGGTCTGGCACCTGTAGACTACTGTTGCCTCCAACATCACAGGTCATCACCTTTTCTGGTTGTCTGGAGTAAACATGCTTTCAAGGTGTACCATGGGATCTGCCTGGCGATGATCCATAAGTAAAAACCAGAGAGAAGAGAGAAGCTTCACCACTGCTCTGTACCATGACCAGTAACGACTTCCTTTGTGTGTGATGTCACTTGTGTCTCAGCATCTGCATAGGATAGCATCTGGTGTCATTAAAATGGACACATTTTCACTGGAAATCTGTGGTATCCAGAACCACTTAGTTTTCCACCCCAGCCATGGTTCTTTTCCAACAAAGGAAGCTTAATCTTTGATTTTATTCATCAGCACTTCCCTTACATCAGTGAGTTCTTTTTCCTTTCAACTTTGCCTCTATTGAGGCCACCAAACTAGGACAATCTTCGCTTAAGAGCCACAGAGATTTCCACTCAATGAGCTTCTCCAGCTACACAGTAGCAACTTGCTCCTCCATTCCTTCCTGCTGTTTCCAAACACAAGGCCTATCCCTGAATCAGGGTCTCTGGGTGTAAGTAGTATCCTAAGCCTCTTTAAAGTAATATATAATTAATGAGTGATTAAAAATAAATTCTTTGGAGCATTAAGAGCATCATTTATTATTTAATTATACACAAAAAGCTATGTACTTTACACAGACAAAATTTTTGACCTTATCACAGACCTAGGCCATGGGTATTGTTAGAATCTCCACTGTGCGATGAGAAACCGAGAGTTAGAGAATTTGGCAACTTGGCTAAAGCCACACAATAACTATAAAATCTAAATCTAGACCTTATCATCTTTGTTATACCCTCCATAGCTGCTCAACCTGTGGCTGACAGCATCTGTCTTTCTATGGCATGCATGAAAATGTATGAAATGTATGCCAGAGGCAGTTTAATACATTCCTTTTAAAAGCCACTGATTATAGAAAAGAAAACTTTTCACTTTTTAAAAAACTGGTATTGGAAATTTAATCTAAGGATACACAAGAAAGGCAAGCACTCTGCCAACTGAATTGGAGCCTTTTAAAGATTTTAAATTCATTTTTCTATAACCTCTGTGTGTGTGTGTGTGTGTGTGTGTGTGTGTGTGTGTGTTTCACAAGAAAGACCTGAACTGATGGGCAGTATCCAATTGCATGGAAAGCATTAGCCAAGAGCTGTTAACTGTATTTTGTTTTCTGTTCTTGTTGAAGGACAGTTCTTTGGTCCTTAGTCAGTTAGCAATGAAATGTCCTACCTAGTTTAAGACTCCAAGAAAGTAGCTATAAAACCCTGGTGAGCACTTTGCCTTTTTTTTTTTTTTTTTTTTTTTTTTTTTTTTTTTTTTTTTTTTTTTTTGGTTTTTGGTTTTTGGTTTTTGGTTTTTGGTTTTTGGTTTTTCAAGACAGGGTTTCTCTGTGTAGCCATGTAGCCTTGGCTGGCCTGGAACTCACTCCTTAGACCAGGCTGGCCTCAAACTCAGATGTGCAGATGAATTCACCTGCCCCTGCCTCCCAAGTGCTGGGATTAAAGGCTTCCGCCAACGCTGCCCAGCACTTTGCCATTTTCAATGTAACTTATCAACCAGATTTTGATCCAGTGGTGACAATATTCTACGATTTGTCAATTGGTACTCACCCCTGCAGAGGCAAAGTTACCTATCTGATACCAATAATTTCATGTATAATTTGAAAAGACATTATGTCATTATAAGGCGAGAAGGCATCAAGTACTTCTTAATGCCAGGCGTGGAGCTGATCATTCTGTACTATTTCTTTGGTCATGCCCAGTAACCATGTAATTGTAATTCTTTTGTCCCTACTTTTAAAAATGAGGAAATCAAAACAAAAACACTAAGTAATCTGTGAAGCTCACACAACATAGAAAAAAAGGTAGCTCAGGTCTGAACTGAGATGTGCCAATCCAGAGTCTACTTGCTAACCAAGACAAAAGCAGAGAGTGTGAGCTTCCTACCCATGATCTGCCCTTGCTCCCTGAGTCAGGGGCCAGGACGGTGAATGCCTGCCTGCAGACATTTTACATTAAGCTCCAAATATGTCTTGGCCTCTTCTATTTGTTCCTAGGATTGCTCCTGAGTTACATTGCCGGAGAGGTCTCAAATTTGATTTCAGGTGACTAAAGGTATATGATTAATTAATTCCCATGTACTTTAAGGGATGTTAACTTAAAATAATATTAAATTAAAAAATTATTTCAGGAAAAAGATCTGTAGGGACTTATCTTAGTTACTGTTTTATTGCTGTGAAGAGACACAATGGCCAAGGGTGAGTTCATGACCAGAGACTTAGTCCATTAGCATCATGACAAGGAAAATGGCAACACACAGGAGTGGTGCTGGAGAAGCAGCTGAGAGATATACCCTGATCCATAAGTAGAGGGGAAGGTGGGAGCAAGGAGGGATGAAGGAAGAAGGATGGAAGGAGGGAGGGATGAAAAGAAAGAGACACAAACAGAGAAATTGTGTATGTGTGTGGGGGGATAAAAGGAGAGGAAAAGAGGGAGGGACTGAGAGAGAAAGACAAAGATACAGAAAGAAATTGAGA
This sequence comes from Montemys delectorum, assembly GCA_019843815.1. Lineage (NCBI taxonomy): Eukaryota > Metazoa > Chordata > Mammalia > Rodentia > Muridae > Montemys > Montemys delectorum. Next base: position 26,750 of record JADRCD010197004.1, on the reverse strand, counting down.
GAGAAAGGAAAGAGACAGACTGACTAACTGACTAACTCTGCCTACTTTGGACATTTGAAACTTCAGAACCACCTCCAGTGACACATTTATTCCAACAAGGGTGCACCTTCTCTAATGAGGCCAGCCTATAGGAGCTTCTGGGGGCCATTCTGGCTCCAATCACAACAGGAGTGTTATGAACTGATATTTAAACTCTCCCATAACTATCTCTTTGGCTCGGTCTTTGCTTGAAATGGCAGCACTCTTAATATCTAAGTCTGCTTCTTCATGAATACCTTTCCTATGTATGTTCTAAGAATAGGCATTTTACTCATTCAAAAAAAGAGTCTCATTAGATGGGACTTTAACTGCCTGATTGTTCTGGCTTCTTAGCGCATAAAGAACACTTGCCCCTAAATCTTAGAAAAGCATTAAAAGCATTAAATGACTTATGAAGGTCAATGCACTTTTTTTTTTCTGACAGAGACATGGAACTTTGTCATTGGTCTAAACATTCAACATAAATGTACACTGTCTTTCACTTGGGTGTTTCAATTTACCAGCCTCACTGTTATACCTTGACTCCCAGGAGTTACGTATGGCAAGCAATTGTTGAGAGGCTGTCAGCATTTAGCTTAGCAAAATTGGCATTGTAAACAAGATCCAGTATACGTGGCTCGGGGCACTGCTCCATCTGATATTCACTTTCATAGGAAGTGGATATTTCTATATTGCTTGTGGTTGGAGTTGTTATTTGCAATCTCACTTGAGAAATCAATGTACAGTTGCTTTGCCTTCAAGGAGCAAAAATTCTCCTAGAAAAAGAAATACCCAACTGAATTTTACCAGACTACAAAATGGGTTTATAAGCCAAACAATGATGGCAACTAATCCCTTAAAATATACAATTTTACTGAAGCATGTAAAATGTTAAGATGAGTGTAATGATCTTTATAAAATATGAGCAGTCTAAAAAAATCCAATAAAGAGAAACTTTATAAAAAGGTCTTTGCTCCTAAGACTAAGCTTAGCTATATTAAAAGTTCGAAAGCTCAGGAGCTGCTGAGTTATGGACACAAGATCAGAGTCCTTTGAATCTACAGGAAACAGCATGCTGTCAAGAGGGAGGCAGGATGACCAGGTGCAGGCACAGTCAGCCCAAAACGCCCAATGTGCCCGAATACTCTGGTACAGCACAGCACTGCTGGGAAAGTTCCAACATGGGCCAGTGTGGCCTGCATATCATCACATTCTCTGATCACCATTGAATATGAGCTGACTGTCACCAAGAATAAATGGGAAGCATTAAAAAAAATGGCTGCTTGTGTGAACACTGTGAAATATGTTGCTAGTTTCTGTCCCTTGTTCGTGCTCTAAGCATGTGTTGTTTGCTTCATCTGCAGGGACTGTGACTTTTCCTCTCTTGGCTTGATCCAGATCAGACTATGATGAGGCAAGGGTAATCCCTCTAATTGTGTAGATATCGGTCTTTTGGAGTCCTGGCCTCTGGAAGGTTTCCTCTCTCTCGAATCTCTAGACATGCATTCTGAATTCCACACTGTGGGGAATTGCTCCAGGTTGTCTGCTTCCCTCAACCTCAACCCTTCTGCGGAGGTTCTTAGGTTGTCTTTTGACTGAGGTTTAATTTCAGGAGTGTGTCACAAGAAGTGCCTTCCACTTAAGAAGCAGGGGGAGGATGTCATCAAGACAATAAATTCTAAAGAGAGAATTTGGGGGTTAGAACTCACCTCTCTGGCTTCATTTGGCAGCATGTGAGACCACAGCCAAGTGATTAAGTTCCCAATATGTGAATTTCCTTGTGTGGTTAGCTCTTGGTGTAATACTGATTTCTTATCTACAGCCTTTCATTCTTAAGGTGAAGTTTGTGTACGTTTATGAGATTACATGTTCTAAACCAAAATTCTGAGTGCAAAATCAGACAAATGGCTTTTTTTTTTTTTTTAACGTTTGTATTCCAGCATTTGAAAATCATTCTATTGGATGAGCTAGAGTCTCCCTGGCTACTATTTAAACCAGAGCAAAACTCCTGCAAACGAAGCCAGAAGCTGCGTAGAAGCTGAGCAAGGATGCAGAAAACCTGCAGTCATGCTGCCTTAATTTTCTCGTTCCGTTTTTTTCCCCACCGAAGCCTGTTTTTCAGATTGCAGACACTAAACTAGAATGATTTTGAAGGGAAATCTGCTCCCATTTTCCCTTGTTTTCTGTGTCGAGATTTAGTTCTTGTGGAGACAAAGGCTCTGTTTGCACACCTGGACTTGGGAGTGACCCTGCTCTCAGCTTAATTACTGAGCAAGATGGAGTCAGAGTTGCTGGATAGACATCTTCCAGTGGGAACCTCACAGTCAGTTTGGCTTAGGAGGCTTTGCCAAACTGTCCCGAAGATGGCGCCACATGCTCAGCTTTAGAAAAGCCCACATCTTCCAGGCTGGTTTGTGAAATCAAGCTCCAAACAGGAACACAGATCTGCAGGGACCTTCGCCTAGAAATGATATTCCTCGAGTAAAGTGTGGAGATTACACCAATTCATCCAAGGAATGATATATGATTGGATTATCTCTTTTTTTTCATTTGGTGGACAATACAGACAAAGAAAATGCAAATACTTCTTTGAATTAAATCAATGTCAGGCTGGCTCCGAGAGTCCCAAGACATCTCTGACCTTGTTATTCCTGCTGTGTTCAGTGTCAATGACATGACCATGGGTCAAGTGGAGTGAGCCAGAAACATGAATGAAATCCTCAGTCTTTTAACCTCTCCCACCATGATGCCATATTCAGTCAACCTAAACATCTCAGGTGTGTCCACCCCTCTCCATCACCATAGCTACTAGTGCTGCTACCTGCCCCCGACCCTCCGGCCCACTACCAGGTGATGGTAACTACTCCACTTAAATAGCATGCTTCTCTCCAAAGGCTTCCCACACTCCATCAAGAGTGACTTTTCAAAAAATATAGACCTGATCATTAATCTCCCCGTTGGTAATCCCTGACTCTCTAGTACTTTCAGGTAGAACTCTTTTTTGTTTGTTTGTTTGTTTTGTTTTTTCGAGACAGGGTTTTTCTGTGTAGCCCTGGCTGTCCTGGAACTCACTCTGCAGACCGCCTGCCTCTGCCTCCCAAGTGCTGGGATTAAAGGCGTGCGCCACCACCCCCTGGCTTCAGGTAGAACTCTTATGTAACCTATAATGCCTTTTGCAACATAGCTGCGCCCCCCCCCCCCATTTCCTAAGCTTCAAATTGCCACACCATTCCTCTTGCTCTCTCCCTTTTGTCAACCCCTACTGTGTTCTTAATGCACCCGGCTCTGCTTTCACAATAGCTGCAGGTCACTGCCGTCCTCCACAGACTCCTGATGTGATTCCATCTCAACATGAACATTGCTCCGCTCTGTAAGACCCCTAGAGCGTATTAGAACCCCAATCTGTGATTTCAAAGGACCCTGTACCTCCCGTTTTAATAACTATTTCAAATAATTACTTGTTATTTTTCTTCTTATATATTATAAATTCTACAGCTATAGAAAATGTCCTTGTATACCTTTTTTTCTTTTTTACAATTTTATTTATTTACTGTCTTAGTGAGGGTTTCTATCACTGAAATGAAACACTGTAACCAAAAGCAAGTTGGGAAGGAAAGGGGTTATTGGATTTATACTTCTCTATTGTAGTCGAACACTAAAGGAACCCAGGACAGGAAGTCAAACATGGCAGAAATCTCAAGGTAGGAGCTGATGCAGAGGCCATGGGAGAGTGCTGCTTAGTGGCTTGCTCCCCATGGCTTGCTCAGCCTGATTTCTTATAGAACCCAAGACCACCAGCCTAGGGCTAGCACCACTCACCATGGGCTGGGATCTCTCCCATCAATTACTAATTAAGAAAATTCCTTACAGCCGGCTCTTATGGAGGCATTTTCTCATTGGAGGTTCCCTCCTTTCCAATAACTCAGCTTGTATCAAATTGACAGGAGACTAGCCAGCACATCTACTTACTTGTGTTTATGCTTATGCTTGTTTACTAGTCAAAGGACAGTGCAAATCAGAGGTCTTTGGGGGGAATCTGTTTCTCCTTCTACCCTGTAGATTCTAGAGTTCACACTCAGGTTATTTGGCTCATGAACAAATGCCTTTACCCACTGTGGCTTCTCACCAGCCCACAATATTCTTTTTGTTGTTTTTGTTTATTTGCTTTTGCTTTTCAAGACAGAGACTTCATCTGTAGCTCAAGCTAGCCTGGTACTGACTAGGTTGGTCCAAAACCACTCAGCTTCAGCTTCTCAGAGTCAAAGGCAGTTTTGGACCAATCCAGTCAGTACAAACACGTCTGGCTACAATATCTTTACAACGACCTTGTATCACCTTAAGGTTCGAGACATTGTTCCTGCACATTTCCCACATCTCCCACTGCAACCTCCCTGCTCATTCCTCCAATTGCTTCCTTTAGCTTCTCCACGAACTTGCCAGGCACAGTGCTGCCCAAAGGCCTTTTGCCTTGCTAAGTCTCCTTAGAAAGCACCTCCTCTAGCCTTCTCCATGATCCCACCCTCACCTGCTTCAAATTCTCTATCTGATTATCATTTTCTCAGTGGACTTTTTTCCTGATCATCTAACCTAGACGTCCCTGTCAATTTCTATCACAATCCCTGCTTATATTTTCCTCCTTCGTTCTTAGGATATGCAATATTATTTTGTTGACTATTATTGATCCCCTCTATTAGAATGCATGCTCATCAAAAACAGGGCAATCCCCCTCTTCATTGCTACACTGCCGTCTCTCCAGTAGCACAGAGTAGTTCAGTGGAACTCTTATTCTACCCCCAGAAGCCAATAGCCTTCTTCTATTGTTTGTTTTATATTTTTGCAGGAATAGCACTAAATCATTCTGACTAATAGCTGCAGAGAGCTCACATACTCCTGGAAAGGGTTTTCTCTTCTTCACTAATTTCCTATTTCTAGAACTCATCTGTCTTTCTTTTGGGAGGGGGAGAGCAAGAAGGCTTGGAGAAGTCAGAACTAAAAATAATTCTCCCATGAAAATTCCAAAGCATAAATTCCCGAGCCTTTATGAATTCCCTTTGCTCCCCAAAATAGAATTTCTTGAAAACTAACAGATTAATTGATTTGAGGCCAGAGCAATGAGTCCTATCTTAAAACATCATCCCTTGGCCAGATCCTAGAGCTGCGATCTTTTAGTATTTGATGAGACACCCAGAAATACCCGGATTCCCTAGTCCTTTACTCAAAAGCTAGCATGATTACCTCTCAATACAACTAGCTCTGTCATTTGGGTGGTGGAAATGTGAGCCCTCCCAAGTCAAACCAGGTGGGCGGGCACACATTGCCTCGTCTCCTAACGTGGAGATGACAAAGGAGAATCGGCCTAAAGGACTACAGGTGGGAAAGTAAGGCTATGAAGCTGAAAGCCTACACTATCAACACCAGGGAAGCAAGACGCAGCACACAACATGCAATGTTCACTCATGACTAACAATCATCGTAGAAGGTTGGCTCAACTTTCATTTTCAGAGGTGTAAGATGAGGAAGCAGACATCGAAATCCTTATTTTTAAAAGGGTACCGTACTACAACTATAATTAAGCACAATAATAATATGGGTGTGTAAAATATTTTACAGGGAAAAATTAAGAATTACCATGTATCAGATGAAGTGAAAGTGAAATGTTTATATTTAAATTTGTATTCTTTTTTAATATTTATTGTTTTAATTATTTTCTTTATTGACATGTAAATTTCTCCTTTCCCAGTTTCCCCTCCAAAAAACAAGCAAACAAACAAACAAAAACAATAAGAACAAGCCTCTGTTGCCTCCCCCATCCCCATGCCTGCCACCCCACCCTCTCCCACTTATTGGCCTTGGCATTCCCCCACACTGGGGCACAGAACCTTCACAGGGCCGAGGTCCTCTCCTCTTATTGATGATCAAATTTGCAATCCTCTACTATATGCATGCTGCCAGAACAATCAGTCCCACCATGTTTAGTCCTTGGTTGGTGGTTGAGTCCCTCCCTGGGAGCTCTGAGGGTACTAGTTAGTTCATATTGTTGTTCGTCCTAAGGGGCTGCAAACCCTTCGGCTCCATAGGTCCTTTGTCTTACTCCTTCATTGGAGACCGTGTATATTCAGTTCAATGGATGGCTATGAGCCTCTACATCTGTATTAGTCAGGTACCTGACTAAATTTGTATTCTTTTTAACTAATACACAAGAAGATAAAATTTGTAGGCACTACTGAATGTCACATGATGTTTTGATACCTATATTTATTGTATAACATTTTCATCAGGGAAAATATCTCTATTGAGTTGTTTGTGATGAAAGTATTCAAAGTACTTTCAGTGTTAAAAGATAAGTGCCCCACTTTATAAAATGTCTACAAGGAAGGCAGAAAAGGTAATATTTGGTTGGAAGTATAAGCACAAGATTGCAAGGACCAGCCCATGGGATTTCAGCCTTGCACAATGGGGCAGTTTCCCAAAGAAAAGGAAGCCATGCGGATTCAGTGGATAAAAGGAGACCAAAGGAGTTGCTAAGGAAGCTGCTGTAGCCGAGGTCAGGAAGTAGGTGTCATCAGGGCTGCAAACGTTCAGGTAAAGACCGAGGAAATAAGCAAGACATTGGGAATCATATGACACACACACATCTGGAGTGGAGTTCAGCAGGAAAGAAAAGGGAACATAGCCAGCTGTTGACCACACTGAAGTGACAGCAAGCCTGCAGGAATGGAGGCAAGAAATCAATGTGGGAAACAGAATACAAAATTTTCCGAAAGAATCTCCTGAAGGGTTGGGGCGAAGTCTCATTTGAGAAAGTGTTTGCTTTGTAAGCACAATGATCAGAGTATGATCCTAGACTCCTATAAAAAAAAAAAAAAAAAAAGCTCTAAGTGACTGTTCCCACTTGTAAGCCCAGACTAGAAAGGCCCGGGACAATGACTATCCACTCTAGTGTTCTTGGAAGTTTTCAAATCAGTGAGAGATCCTGCTTAGAAAATAAATAAATAAATAAATAAATAAATAAATAAATAAATAAAAGACACATGAAGGAAAGAATGTCACCCAAGGTTGTCTTCTGGTTTCACACACATACACGTGCACCCCTACACATAAAAAAAGAATGCCCCATGATTGATAGTGATCAGAATAAATGAGTGAAAGTTCACAAATAAAATGAAAAATGGTCAATAAATGCATAAAATGATTATTCAAAGTTATATACCTTCCTCACTTCACAGAAGTGATCCTATGACCAAATCAAGTAAATTGTATTTTTCGAAGATTCTTCATATTTATAGAAAGAATGGAGAACAAATAGAATGGAGTGGAGCTGTGGGAAGATAAGTGTCCCTTTCTTAAAAGTGGAAATGTCACTCAGCTGGAGCCCAACTCATGGGACTTGTTACAGTTGATATCTGGGAAGTCCACAACCATTCTCATTTGGTCTTATAAGTGGTTTTATATATTGATGGTGGTGGGGTGTTAATGAGCCCCAGACTTGGTCCAATACAAATTGAATGGAAGAAAGTGATACATCCTGGGGGACATTTGTCTGTGTGGTCTCATGTGGAAATACTCCCCTTTGTTTTCCTACTCTTTTTCTTAATCCCACCACAGAACCTATAGTGAAAGACTAACCAATCTACACAGTGTGGAATCCAGCAACAACAACAAATAGCAGTCAACTGTCCCCAAAATACGCTCCACTGAATATTATCATCTGTTCAAGTACATTAGGAATTCATGGATTAAAGGAAATTAATGGAATTTTTTTTTCTACTCGAAGACATCTGTGAGCATCCTTCTGTGTTTCTGGATGGTATGTTGGCATCATAACACTCAATGACTCTTCAGCTTTCCCTTCTGGCTTACTTTCTATGAGCAATCTCCCAGTAGGTCACTGTGAGTCATGATCTTCTGAGACAGGAGCAGGATTGCTAGAAAACAGATGCAGCTCAAAACCCAAACGTAAATTTCTTAGCTTCGGGTACAGTATCCCTTTGTTGTCCTTTGCATATCTTGTGGATCTTTGGAGCCAAGGGAGACACGATGTATATGTAAGCTGGCTGCTGTACTATATAATAAAGCTCTTCCTCTCTGACCCAAGAGTCTCACATCTTCAGCCAGCATTTATGAAATTTCAGTAGGCTGTCCTGGTAATTAGAAATGGAAAAATCTCTGGCTCTGACTGTTACTATACAATTCCCTACATTTTGTTTGTTTGTTTGTTTGTTTGTTTGTTTTCTCTGTTAAAGTCATCATGACCATCCAAGGGACAGTACTGTACCAACTATTTTCCACATTTGTTTGATAGAGAAAATTTGTCTTCCTATATAGCAATTAAAAGAACTAAAAGCTTGCAGCAAATGCCTTGGGAAACCTTCATCTAAGAATATTAGTGCAAATCTGGGTGGAATGTATACAGGATTTAGAAAAAAAAACAAAAACAAAAAAGCCCAGCCTTCTCAGAGATACTTTGCTGTGGTCTGGTATGCTCCCTCCAGTGCACACCTTCTGGATAGTTCCCTTGCTAAGAATGTGTGATTTCTAGAAGTCTCCTATTGGAATGCAGACCTTTTACCTAGGGAGGAGGGACAGGAATACATAGAATACAGGAGAGGAGACAGAAACAGTGCTCTGAAGGAGTTGCTGGGTGGGCTGTAGGTTAGGGAATATCCTGAAACAAAACTGTGTCTGGGTACCAGAGGCACTGTGGAGATGAGCCCTCTTTTTCCTCTCTCCCTTCTAATACTTTAGGCCAAGGGTTGTATTGTTAATGAATTGTAAAATGTCTGTCTTCATGTATATGTATTAATGTGCTTTTCCTGTTTAGATTCATTGTCATTTTTCATTCTCATCAAGGGAGTAACCAAAGACTTGAACATTTGTGAATTTTTGGTTTTGCCCTTGTTTGATTGATTGGTTTGCTTGCTTTCAAGACAGGGTTTCAGAAGCACCTTTTGGCTCTGTTCTCACCATGTAGTCAAGGATGACTTTGAACATCTGGTCCTTCTGCCTCCACTCCTCCCACTCTTGAGTACAGAGATTCTGAAGTGAACCTCCAAGCCTAGCTTTATGTACTACTGGGAAACGTGCATTCTAGGCAAGCAGCCAGCCCATGACTTACAGCCCCAGCCCCTGTATGGGTTTGCTTTGATGAGGTCTCTCTTGTTTCTGTGACCCTGGGAAACAAAAGATTAAACTGACTGGCTATCTTACAAATAGCTTCACAACCAACTCTTGTTTCCATGAGGACACCTTTGAAGGTGCTGACACAGAGCAGCGGGCTGTTAGCTTCAGTGCTGCTTTTCCTTTTCTCATTGGTGCTGTTCTTTTTAAATTATTACTTCATGGTTGAATAAGTGTTTAATGTGGAAGGATGGTGGTACTTCTGCCATGTGCACTTGTGGAGGTTAGAGGACAACTTTATAGAGTTGCTTCTCTCTTTCCACCTGTATATGGGTTTGGGGATCAGAGTCCAGTCACCAACCTTTGCAACAGTTCCATCCACCTGGTGATCCATCTCACTGAGGCCCCACCAGGGGGCCCTGGTGGGGCCTCAGTGAGATGGTTTTAAATCCATGATTGTCTTATTTTTTTTTTTTATTGATTCTTTGATTTTAAGTTGTACACTTGGAGATTTATGGTAGGTATGGCCCGACCCTGTTTTCAATTACAACTATTTCTGCCAAAACAATGCATATTCTAGTGTTCTTACTTGACTCACAACTTTTTAGAAGCTGTTTATCACAGTTACTTAACTTGTAGATGATTTTGCTATGTTCTCATCACCATTTGGGAAAAATTATTCAGAGAGAATGCACTTATCTTCTGTTGTATTTACTCTTTAAAAATGGAGGTTGTGTGTTCAACCCAGGGCATTGTTCTCTAAGAGCCTGGGTTTTCCTTAGGAATGAAGTTCTCATCCATCCTGTATACAATAAACTTGGACAGAACAAGGAGTGTCCTTGCCTAATCCAAAGTGAGTGGCACCTCAGACATGTTCCCCACCGGTTGAGCTATAAGAGGAGTTAGAGAAATTATTTCATATCATCTAATTAAAGTTCTTCGTGTTTTACAGACAGATTTAACATAATGGGTTCTCCTAAGAATGAAGTATTTGTGGTTCATCCAACATTTCTGTCATGTGTTGGGGTCATTTTCATCTCTAGGAAACCTCTGAGAAGTCAGCAGAAATAACTGATATTTGTAGAGTATTAGATGCTGGCACTTAGGAATGTGATGGATTCTAGCACATTAGGGTATGTGAGACATCCAATAACATTTCAGCCTCTGATTTCTACATGAGAAAGTCGAACACAGTAAGGAGCAAATATAGATGCATGGTTATCAGAAGTAAACTTTATTAACAGAGAACAAAGAGAACATACCAGACATTTTCACCCCTCCGCACAGATGTCTCTTGCCTTTGTCTTCCTACATTTCACTCCACAATGTTAGTCCTCAGGAGGGCAACAGTATTTTGTGACATAGGAGTGCCCAGCACCATGGGGATTGGACCTAAGGCAAGCTACCCTTTGAAGAAAGGTTTACAAAATAGGAATCCTCTTTACAAACCTCAGAGATCTCAGGAGGATGCTGACTGAAAGTATTTCTTCCATTAGGACATTAACACTCCAGGCATATCAGCAGAAGATGGAGATGCTGGTCATTTGTCTCATTTTTATTTCTAGGCTGAAGGACTAGTATTTTTCTTTTTTTTTTAATTAGGTATTTTCTTTATTTACATGTCAATTTCTCCTTTCCCAGTTTCCCCTCCAAAAAACAAACAAACAAACTAACTAACAAAAACAACAAGAACAAACTTCTGTTGCCTCCCCCATCCCCATGCCTGCTACCATACCCTCTCCCACTTATTGGCCCTGGCATTCCCCTACACTGGGGCACAGAACCTTCACAAGGCCGAGGTCCTTTCCTTCTATTGATGATCTGCTTTGCAATCCTCTACTATACACATGCTGCCAAAACAATCAGTCCCACCATGTATAGTCCTTGGTTGGTGGTTGGGTCCCTGGGAGCTCTGAGGGTACTAGTTAGAACTAACAAGAAGCTATTCTTGATTTTCAGCCTGACTTGTTTCTCTAGCCTTATCTGTAAACTGCTCTCTGTTGTCTATTCTGCTCTTGTAACACATGCCGTACTAAACATGTACATATATACACTCATTGCATTAGTCTCTCTGACAGCTGCTTAGGGCTATGAAAATACTCTACCCCTTTTTCTTTAAATAATTTTTTTCTTCATTACCATTCAGCTAGTTCCAGCATATATTTGATCTCTTAGGTAGACCACATTTTTTCCCATTTCCTAGTGAGAGGCATTGTATCAATATCAGGAGGATGGCTCCAGCTTTCACTTACACATGAACACGCATGAATTTATAACCAATCACACAAGTACACCTACACAGGCATGAACACACACACACACACACACACACACACACACATACATTTTTAAATGTGGTGGTTTAAATAGTAAATGTTCCCAGTAGTCTCAGTTATTTGACTATCTGAGTCCTAGTTGTTGGCACTGTTTGGGTAGGGAGTCGATCTTGCTGGAGGACTTTTGTTACTGGAATCTGCTTTTGAGAGTGAAAAGCCTTGCCTCTGACTAGTTTACTTTCTCTGCTTCATGCTTGTGGTTCAAGATGTGAGCTCTCAGGTTGTTGCTCCAGCTGCCATATAAATCACCCTGCCTGCCGCTTCCCTAGCATGGTGTCTTATCCCTGGGGAACCATAAACCCAAATAAAAGTATTCTTTTTGTAAGTTGCCTTGGTAATGACGTTTTATCACAGCAACAGAAAAATAACTAATCCAGAAGTTAAAATATAAGTATAGCATGACCCTACCATTAGGGTATACACATTACAGAATAAAATAAAACAAACCAGGAACTAGAATGCATTGGGGAGAATGTAGAGAAATTAGAACTCATTTACTATTCTGCTGTTCAAAAGGGAAAACTATGCAGTCATTGCAGAAAATAGTAAATCAACTTCTCAAAGCATTGCGCGAGTGTGTACACACACACCATTGGAAACAGGACATTGAAGAGATATTTATATAATACCCATGTTTGTAGCAGCGTTATCCATGGTTGATATAATTTGGAGAGTACCTATGACAGATCTGATGAACACATAAACAAAATACAATATGCATCTGCAGTAGAATGTTATTCTTCTATAAAAGACAAAGAAATGTGACAGATGCTCCAACATGGATATATCTTAAGCACATTATTCAAAGAGAAATAGTACAAAAAAAAAAACCAAATAGGGTTTGATTCTACTAATATGGGGTTCCTAGAGCAGTCAAGCTTGTGGACAAACTGAAGTAGGAAATGGGCTCAGTAGGTTAATCACTTCCTGTGCAAACACAAGATCCTGAGTTTGGATCCCCAGAAGTTTTGCCAAACCAGTGCAGTCCTGGGCATTTGCAGACCCTGAGCCCCTACATCAAGATGGGAAACGCAGACAGGACAATCTCCAGAAGTTTCAGACCAGGTGGCTAGGCATATAGAACAGAAAACCAAAGTCTTGACTCAATGTAGAGGATGAGACCATTAACAAGGTTTTCCCCTGACCTCTCTTTGTGCCTGCATTCATACATACAAACAGGTACACATATATCTCACACACACACACACAAACACACACACACACACACACACACACCACTATTTATAAACAAGAAAAAACACTTAGAGAAAGTGGAATGAGAAATTACAGTTGAAAATATACAGACATAATATTTTGCAAGATGAAAATGAATCCCAGAGGCAGATATAGTAATTGCTGAGTCTGAATATATTTAATATTACTAAATTTAATATTACTAAAATGGTAGACTATTATTTTGTTTTGTACATGTAGTGGATTTAATTGAAAATGTCCAGGCTCATGTACCTAGTATCTAAGCTCCTGGAACTACGGAGAGCAGACTGAATCATGAGGATGTTGACTTTTTGAATGGATTAATTCACTGGCATACCATAATGCGACAGCGTTATTGGAATGTTCTAGGAACTATAAGTTGGGGTCTACTAGTAGGAAGTTAATCACCAGGGGCCATGACTTGCTCCTGGCCATTTTCTCTCTGTCTCTTGTCTCACTAAGATTCAGAAAGAACTATCTAGAAATAAGCTGGCAATGAAGGTGCATTTCTGAGGGTGAATCTTGTAGCTAGCATAACTAAACCAGCAGGAGTGGATGATATGCGGAAGGCTGCCGCTTGTCTGCCAGTGCATTCCTTTATCTCCTTCTGAATGTGTGGGACCTTTGCACTGGTTGTCCATGTGATCACAAGACAAATAGATCATAGACTCATAGCTGTAGTAATTGATGAGCAAGGAGCAGCACCCTAAGCTAGTGCCACTTGAAGGATTTGTCCAGGGGGACTGAGTTGTTTTCAAATGTCCCTGATCTCAAAATTTAGAGTTCCAGAGTTCATTCATTTTGCAAGGTGAATGAGGACATGCTGAAATTTAAAATATAATAAACTTTAAGAATTAAAGTGCTTTATTTTAAAAAAAAAAGTTGATATAGCAAAATTAATTTGAAAATGTTTTGCCCTTTTTTTCTCATCATTCAATTTAATACCGAGATCAAGAGTCTTGTCTCTGTTCTGGCGGACTGACTGCTTCCAGAACTTTGTTGCGTTCACATTCAAGGCCATGGAACACATCTGTGGTCTCCTTTAATTTAGAGAACTGTGAATATCGACATACTTTTTGTACACCATTTTGCTCATTTGCGTTTTTGCTTTTATGAAGCTCCTGTATCTTACAGATAGTGAGCATTGATATTCTTTTGGTCAGATGTTTCTTCTGTAATCTCACCAACATTCAATTCAATTCTTAGAATCATGTCAACTGAAACACTGAACTTGGCCTTCTCTGGTACTGAAATGTCCTGTCTTCAGTCTCTTTTATTGTTTTATTTTGGCATGTAAGATCACTTCAATATCTTACAGTAGTAACATGATTGCATTGCAGTCTTCCAACCCACATAGGAATAACAACTTCAATTACAACACAGCTGGCTTTCAGGTATGACTACTACTTCAGCTAGGACAGGCTGATGTCACTTTGATTTGTCTGACTTATTATCCTTTGTTCTGTAACTTCGTGCAGACAAGGATCATAGTCTCTCCTCTCTTATGGCCAGTTTCCAGTCTCTAATCATATTGCATTTGTCTCCAACACTTTTAATTTCTTTGCTGCCCTTTCATCTTGGGTGGCTAGTTTTTCCTCACTTGTTTTTGTAAAATTTCACATGGGTTTCATTACCTGAACTGAATCATAGGTGTTTTTAACGACCATTTAGTAAATGACTTTTGAAGACAGTGACATGACTGGTCACTAATTATGAAGGTTAAAACTTGTCCACTTGATGAGGTTTAGAATCACTGTGAAAATAAATCTCTGGGCACATCTGTGTGGAATTTTATAGAACTGAGGTAGAAGAGCACACTTCTAAACTAAATGTGGACAGCATCGTCCTATGGCTTGGAGTCCTAGAAAAGAAAGGAGAACTAAACTGAGCGCCAGCAGTCTTCTCACTCTGGTTCTTGATTGTGGATGCAACAGGACCAGCTGGCTCAGGTCCTTGCCACAGTGGTTCCTGACATCATGGACTGCACCCCTCAACTGTGAGCCGAGATAAACTTCTTCTTCCACAAATTGCTTTCCCAGGTAGTATTATGTCCTAGAAATGAGCAAAGTAAATGATGCATGTTTGTGTCCCTGGCAGTTAATCTGTGGTGATCTGTGGACTGACAAATAAGCACTGAGGTTAATGCAACTATTTGCAGTTTATATAACACATGCAGAATGTTGAATTATGTTGTCAGGAGCTGGTGTTTGTTACCTAAACAGTAGTAAACTAATTTGTCCAAAGCAATGACTACTTTTCTGCTTGGTGCAGAGATTGTGTAAGAGGAAACCAGAAGGAGGAGAGATAATTCAGTGCCCTGAGAAGAAGCTGTTTCTAAGAGCTCAGCAGAAGCGATGAGAATCCTACACAGTAGTTCATAAAAAAGAAAAAAGCAAGCAGGCCTCCCTTCAAGTTCCTGCTTTGGGTGCCTGCCCTGGCTTCTCCTGATGATGGACAGTTATCTGTTCTGCACAGTGACACCCATCTGCAGTCTCAGTGTCCCTACAGTATAGATGAGGGACGGGGGACAGAAGAAACTCCAGAGGCTTGCTGGCCCATTTTCCTGACATACACATCGACAAACAACACACGAGGTAGAAAGAGAGGCTCAATGCCTGAGCTCATTCTCTGACCTCCACCTGTGTATCATGGCATGTCCACACCTGAATTCATACGAATGAACACTAAGGAAGAGAGATGGAGAGAGATCCAAGGAATCATCAGAGCCAAGAACTGAAAGAAACACAGCAGCAGGAGTATGAGGTGGTGTCCTGGGCGTGGCCCAGGAATGGAAGAAATAAAATAAGAGAAAAGTTAGTAAGATCGAAGCAAAGCTGGTATATGGTAGTAGAAGCATCTGCATTGGTTGAATCACTGTAAATAAGTGATAACCACGTTGGTCCATTAAGCTGCTGATACAGTGAAAACATGGATCGTGAAGAAGAATGGTTTAGGTTGTGTGGGAATTTGTATACTGACTATAGTTTTCAATGAATATAAAACTGTTATAAAGCTTAAAAAAAAAACAGTTAAAGAGGCAATGGACAATCAGGAACATGCTTACAAGACAAAAGTTTTGTTTGTTTTCGAGACAGGGTTTCTCTGTATAGCCCTGGCTGTCCTGGAACTCACTCTGTAGACCAGGCTGGCCTTGAACTCAGAAATCTACCTTCCTCTGCCTCCCAAGTGCTGGGATTAAATGCAAGCTCCACTACTGCAGGGCTTTTTTTTTTTAATTGAACAAAGCTAAGATCCTATAAAGCAGTTCATTCAGTAGAGTTGGCCCTGGTTTCAGGGTATGTTCATGAGCCAGTCCCAAGACCAAAAGTATAGGAGAGCTGACCCTGTCACTTGTCTGCCATTTGGTGTCATTGGTAAGGAAAAGATCCACTCTGTCTCTCACCACCTATAGAAGGTGGGAGAGCTGACACCCAGGCCATAAAGATGATAGCTAGCCCTGCCCCTCACTAGCTCTAATGCTTGAGAGAGTGGCCCTGCACCTCAGTGGAACAGCAATGTAAAACTGGGCCCGGGTGCAGGGGTTGCCAGTGAGCAGGCTTTGAGGGTTTGAGAATGGGAGAGCTGGCCTAGCCCCCACTTGCTGTAGTACTCATGAGAACAGGACTTACACCTCACCTGGGCAGCACAATAGAGCTGACCCTGAGGGTCAGGAGAGCTGGTGGGTTGATCATCTCAGCTACCACTCAGGCCTAGACCCAAGGCTGCTTTGAGTTGACCTATTCCACATCTACTTCTGCCGCGCGCTATCTCACCGATAAGGAGCACGCCGCACTCTGGGTTCTTCTGACAGCAATTTATTGTTACAGCTCTTTTAGATGGCATGGAGTAGAAGGACTCCGAACGCCGAAACCCCGCGGCTTATATAGGTCTCTGGGAGACGTGCTGATCCCTCATTGGCTCTAGCCTCAGTGCCTAATTAGCATACTAAGTTTCGCGCCTTGCGCAGGCGCACATTCAAGCAGGGCTTCCGAGAAGATCCAGGAAACAGAGAGCCTGCGCCGAAGTAGAGAGCCTGCACCATCCTGTAATGGCGGGCGGCTCCCGACATACTTCAGTGGTAAACTGCTGGATTGAGTGAAGGTGCTAGTTTTTCTTCTTGCCCTTCCCCTTCTTCTCCTTCTCCTCCTTGTCCCCCCTCCTCTTCTTTCCCCCTCCTCCTATTCTTCATTTTCTTCTTCATATTGTAGCTGTGAGAAATCCTGTCTTTGTGATTTTAGCTATGCCAGGTTTATTTTACTCCCCATGTCTTTATGGTCCATTCCTATGGGAACATGTATCAGAATAATTTTCTTTTTAAAGACTAAGCAATATTGCTTTGTATAATGTAGTATATATATGCACATTTGTTGTATGATAGACATTTGGCCTTTCCTTTCTACTTTGGGGGCAGTGGTAAACAATGATGATGTGGATGGTTTACATGTGTGGACATATATTTTTGAATGTTATTAAAGATACAGCTATAGTTGACTTGTGTCACATGGTAATTCTAACAATTTCAGAAACTTCTAGACTAGTTTATGATCCCATCAGCAGTGTATGAAGATTTGTTTACATCTTTTCTTCAGAAATTTTTGTATACCTGTTTCCCCTTATTTTCTTCTACTGTTGTTTCTCATTCTAATATGTCTTTACATTTCTTATTCCATGGTTGTTAAACCTATACTTCTACTATGCAAACAATGCCTTCGTTATCATGTAAATCATTTATAGCTCCTTACCCCACAGTGTACAGAACTTACTCATTAAAATTACAATGAGTGTCAGGTCTTTCATATTTCAGGTCATTTTCCAAACTGCCACCACCATAAAAACAAACAAACCAAATCCCAACTAAATAAAAAAATTAAAAAAAAAACAAATAGCAACAAAATTTCAAGGCTAGGTTAGGCAAATGTTCATAAGAACAATTAGTTTAACTACCTTGTTCTAGCTTTACATTAAAAGAACACAGTGTAGTAGGTTTGGAGTGAAGACTGCTCAGTAACTCTGATCTTCAGGAAGTACAGTGAAACAAATAGCCTTTTGTTTTGGAAGGAACATCTGTTTATCAAACATATCAAATGAGTCCTTCACTGAGATGTCAGGAATCTAAATTGTACTTGGACTTGCTTCTCACCCACCGGCAATCATAGACATTCTTCAAACAGCTAGGGTGCGGCTACTTAAATTCCTAGTCTATTGATACAAGGTCACGAATATAGCATACAAGCATGCTATTCTATGGAGTGGTAGTGTGACTCAAGTTTCAAAGCTAAACTTCCCCCCATACACTGGAAAATTGGTAAATCTGAAATAGAACAGTTCACAGAAAGCTGAGCTGATATTCTTCCTTATCTAAATAATAATTAAAAAAATGTTAGAACAGTCATTGAAAACTGAGTTCAGGGATATGTTGCTGATTTACTGAACTAAAGAGATCTTGTGGACTAGCACTTCCATTTAAAAATTTGCCTCTTGATTGAGTTTACAGCAATCTACTGACATTCTACGACAACCAACCTTCATTTTTATACAAAGCAGAAACAGAAACACAGGTTTCTTGTGGGATTTTAAAGAGATTGCTACCAATGTCTGTTAGCAGAGAGATACAGCTGCTTGAGATCAGTCCAAAAAGATAGAGCATAAACAAGATTATAAGAAAAATGTGTCTCTCATCAAATGAAAAGCCTTATGTAAGTAGACAAGAATGATGCTTAGTCTTTTCTTCAGTGGGCTAATTCCTTCTTTCTTGTTGCCAAGGTGTCCACATAATAATTGGTGTCTTTTCTACACTACAAATGGAAAAAGCAATAGGATGGCCACATCAATTCATTTTATTGACAAGATCCACAAATTGCTTTCATTGATCTCATCTATATCATTGGCTGAAAACTTGGTTCTATGGCCAGGCACAGCTGTGATGTGGCAAAGATAATTTAATCTGTGTTTTGAATTACTGTTTTTATAGCTAAAATTTTGACATTGTACTTCTGTGACGGGGAGGAGCAGAGCTATTAAGGGATGACCAATAGCCATAGCAGTATCTCCTCACATACTTCATACTTGGAGTCTAATTAATCTTTGCATTCCTCCAGAATGTAGTTTTACTTTTTGTTAAGGACAAAAGGTTTGATATTTAGTTGCTGGTTTAATACAAATTTCATAGACCTGACTAGGGATCAGAGAGATGACATAAATATTAGTTGTCTCAACACATGGGAAATATATAACACAATTATAGTATGGATTTGTAGACTTATAGAATTGGCACCGCCAATCTAAAAGTCTTCATGTATCCCCACCCTCTGTCCTGTTAATTAGTTCACAGTTGGTGGGTGATGTTTCCAAAGATTGATTATTTCCCTCTTCTGATAACATGGTGGCCTTGAAGATGATCAAAGGTACCTGTGGAGGTAGGAAAGGAAAGATTTATGGGCTGGACTTGTGACCCTCTTATGCAGCTTTCTACACATTGATATCAAGCCTTGGAATCTTGTGGGATCACGAGTTGCAGAGCAACCATCGGAAGACCATGATGACTTGTGACAGGTTCCATAATTCATGTCACATTATTTGCATCTAAACTGCAGAAATCTAAGCAAAGATTAGCACACTCTTATGAGGTTCCTTGTGTAAAGATGGCTCCAATAACCAGCATATTTTTCCTGTGTGTTATAGTAAAAAAAATCTCACCTTGCTTCCTATTCTCATGAGATGATTCCTGCTGTATCACACTAAAAATGCCAAGGTAATGTATATATGTTCAGCAGAGGATGAGGAAGAATATGTAAGAAATTATCATGTAATGAGTTATCTTTAATTTTTTCTGCTTAAAACTTTCTATTGCTCTTTTCCTATATCATATCTAGAAAGTTTGGTTACTATGTTCAGTGTGGATCATCATTAATTGTATGTTTTAATCAACTCTCCAAGTGAACACACGTACCTAGAGGTTTCAGAAACATGTCAAATCTAAAATTACTAATAATTATAATTGTTCTTTTTCAGTCCGATCCTCTCTAGCATAGCCTCTTTAAAAGCTATTCCTAAACAATTGCTCTCATATTGAGACTAATAAAGACAAATAGACCCTTGAACTTACGGGCTAGCCTTTTCTTGCATCTGCAATTGTTCCAGCTTATTTTTCTCTGGGAACCAATGATAGTTGTACATCAGAGGCAACAAGAAGATGAAGAGCAGGATGTGAAGAGAGTCTACACTGTCTTTAAAATTATAGGTATTAGAGGAAGAACTTTTACACATACCCAGATTAAGACTTACAAGGTATAGCCAAAGGAAGCACTTATGTTGGGAAAGGAGGTTTTGCAGTAGCATTTTAGTGTTTCAAGAAATGGGAGCCATCTAAGTACCCTTAAATGTTTTCTTTGTACTTTTCAGGTTGTATTCCCCTTACATGACCCTTCAGCAGGCAAGTACAGTGAGACATTGGGCACTACACCTTTTCCCTCAAACTTTACCAAGTGTAGTGGTTTGAATTTACAAATGTTCCCCATAGTCCACATGTTTCAACCCTTGATCCCTAGTTTTTGACACCATTTGGGAACATTAAGAGATGTGGCCTCCCTGGAGGAATTACGCTACTCCAGATAGGTTGTCAGAGTATTTACCCCTGTCTTAAGTTAAGGATTATATTGCTGTGAAGAGACACCATGACCAAGGCAACTCTTATAAGGAAAATATTTAATTGGGCCTGGCTTATAGTTTCAGATTTTTAGTATATTATCATCATGGTGGGAAACATGGCAGTATGTAGGTAGACATGGTGCTGGAGAAGGAGCTGAGGGTTCTACATCTTGATCTACAGACAGCAGAAGTAAATGCCACACTGGTCATGGCTTTAATATCTTTGATTGCAAAGCCTTTCCCCCTGACTACTTCCTCCGACAAGGCCACACCTACTCCAACAAGGCCATACTTCCTAATAATGCTGCTCTCTATTGCCCTAGGGAGGCCATTTTCTTTCAAACCACCACAGCCTGTTTTTATTTCCAGTTTTCTGTCTCTGGTTCCTATTTCTGATTGAAGTTGTGATCTCTTAGCTTCCTGCTCCCACCCCTATGCCTGCCACTAGCTGCTCTCCCTCCCTGTCATGATGAATTGTTATTTCTCTGGAACCTAAAGTCAAAGTCACCTCTCTTCTTAGGTTGGCTTTCATCCTGGTGTTTTATCACAGCAACAGAAAAGTAACTAACACAGAGAGCAGCACAGATGGATGGAGGGCTTCTGAAAAGATGGGTTAAGGAGTCTCACCCCAGTGTCTCCATTTCCAGAACTCTGGAATGAAGCTCAAGAATTTTGTCTTCCATAACCTCCCAATTGTAACTGATTCTGCTCATGTGGAGACTGGTTTGAACACCAGCAAACCGCATTGCAACTCAACAATCCGGCTGTGAGAACACTGTATCAGCTCTGCAGATGGCTCAAGCTTCCCATAGAAAAGTTTTATCCTACGTGTCTCCTGAACCCGGTGCTTTGAATGTTTCATACTTTCACTTGAAGTTACTCAAAGAAGTTGAAGGAATAAACCTGTAGTAGTTATTCCTGCTTGTCAACTTGACTATATCTGGAATGAACTACAATCCAGAATTGGAAGGCTCATCTGTGATCCTAATCTGGAGGCTGAGAGATACAAGTTTCTGACCTGGATCTTGGCATGGAGATCTTGAGGCATAGTGGCTAGGAATCTCAGAAGATTAAGACAGGAAGAGCTCCAAGTTCAAGGTCATCTGCGATTAATGTGGTGGCACACACCTTTCATCTGGGCCACACCTTTTGCTGGAGACTTACATAAGGACATTGGACGAAGAAAGGCTCTCCTTCACCTGCTTGCCCTGTGGGACTGAGCAACTCCTAGATCCTTGGACTTGTCACAGCTGCTGCTGACTATTGTTGGGAGTTGGACTACAGACTGTAAGTCATTAACAAATTCCTTTACCATATGGAGACTACCCATAAGTTCTGTGACTCTAGAGAACCCTAACTAATACAAGATTCAACACTCTTTTCCCCTTACATTCTTTGCATTTCTTTAATAGGCTATTTCAGCAGCTATTCAGCATGGCACTGCATTCCAGATAACCACAGGCATTAAGTTGATCAATTAATCCACTGTTGGATGTCACAGGTTATTGTCATCTCCCCCTTTAATACCTCTGAACTGCACCCCATTTCATCCCTCAGTTGATCAATACTCTTGTGTTCTGACTATTCTGTTGTAGTCACACTTCTGCTCCATTTTAAAAGCAGGAGGGTGATTATGAATTGTAGATACTATAATTAGCACGGTGTGGAGTCAGTACAAATAGATTTCAAGGTTGGCATAGATACTTCACAGAAATGTCAATAAAAGTAAAAAGCAGAGTCTAGTTCTAGGCTCCAAGTATGATATCCATAACCATATCATAAACTAGGCTGCTAAGGGAGTATCTGCCTTTGCTAGAGTCAGGCAGCTAACAAAACTGAAAGCTAGCACTTCACTGACGGTCTTAAAGACTTTATACTCAGCTTTGTGTCAGCCAAATAAATCTGTCCTCTGACTCTCTGTGTAACTTGGTTATAAGTTAAAGCTTAGTGTTTGTGATTGTAAAATGTTTGCCACCTCTACAGAGTCCAGGCGATGCTTAACATTAATTGCTTTGTTTAACTTTCCAGTCTTTATTATAGAAAGGTAAGCAAGGACAGCATTAGATTGTGGTGTGAGTAATTAATCTGAAGCATCAATGGCAGGCAGAAAGTCCAGCTTGCACTTTGTATGATTGTGTACAACAGGCTGTCATATAGGGCTGAGTAATGCTACAAGAAGTGTAGATCCTGAAAATGGTAGGTCACAGAGTTCCTCAAAATATATCTCATGATTTTTGAGACAGCATTTCATTAAGTGTCTTAGGTTGTTCTTGAACTTCTGATTCTCCCGCTCCTACTCAAGGTGTTTCAGTTTCACATATACACTGGCAGGGAGGGAGGGGTGTTGTTGCTAGAGATAGTGCCAGGGGACTGCACTGGGGCAGAGAGTTGCCAGCAGTAGCTTGGGAAGCCTGCCAGCCTTTAAAAAAAATAATTCCCACAACAGGTTATTTCCTCATATATATCAGGATAATAATAACTCTAATATCTAATGCAAGGACTGTAATAGTGTATACACTAAAGTAAGTATACGTGTGCAGAAAGAAATACTGACAACTTAATCAACATTATGACCAAAAGGCCACAATCAATGGGACTTCTAAGATAGATAACTTTGTTGTGTTGTATGCCCTCAAGTGTGCCTGTATGTATAAGTGTATGTGGAGGTAAGAGGACAACCTTGACTGTTGTTCCCGAAGGAGAATACACCTTATGTTATGTTGTTGTTGGTGGTGGTAATGGTTTTGTTTTGATACAGGGTCTCTCTTGGTCTGGGCCTCATTGACTAGGCTAAGCTAGGCTGGCCAGTGAGTTCCAGGGATTTGTCTGTCTCTACCTCCCCAGCATTGGGATTGCAAGTGCATGCTACTACATCCATTTTATATGGATTCTGTGGATCTAAGCTATTATTTTCATTACACAGATAAGGAAATAATTTGTCCAAAGCTACACACATGGAAAAAAGTGGGGCTCAGATCCTCATGCTTCAGTGGTGGGCACTTTGCCTATTAAGCCATCACTCAGCCTGATAGGGGATGAAAATGCCTAGAAACAAGTTCTGGATTATAATTAAGCAGGACATATTTTTCTAAAAAAAGAACAAAAACCAAAAACCAAAAATCAAAAGCTAATGTCTTCTATTTTTAAGTTTTGTCATTTTATTTAATATAATTTTACATGGTACTGATAAGTTTCACCTCCCCTGTCTCATACTTGCCATCTATCCAACTCCATACATTCCCTTTCTCTGTCTCTGTCTCTGTCTCTGTCTCTGTCTCTGTCTCTGTCTCTCTCTCTCTCTCTCTCTCTCTCTCTCTCTCTCTCTCTCTCTCAAGCAAATAGGGCAATAAAAAGAAAGAAGACAGAATAAAACAAGGCAAACAGGAAAAAAATAGAAAGAAAAAGCATGAAAAACATACACATACATACACCCACATACACATACAACCCATAAAAACACAAACTCAGAAACTATAATATATAGCAAAAGACAAGTAAGGTTTAAAAAATTGTTCACACAAGGCATCATGAGATAAAACATCTCCAAAAAATTTTTGAGTTAGTTTTTTGTTGGCCATCTATCTTACTCAAAAATGTTTTAAGCCAGATACAATTGGGGCCAAAATAATTTGAATTTGTATAGGAGAACAAATTTTACCAAATTTCTAAACAGTAAGGTTTCTATGAGAAAGATTAATGCAGAGATGTAGAATGATTTATCTGTATTATCTTTTCAAACTGATTAATCAATTAAATTAATTAATGATAAAACCTGGGAAGATATATTGGCTTAAAATGTTGGTTACCAACTCTCAGACTTATCTATAGAAAGACATAGCAACTGACATCCCAGATCTCTGTTATTCTCAGAAGGACCAAAGCCATCACACTTAAAATTAGGTTTCAGAAACAAGCCTGAAAAATGTTTTACAAACATAATTAGATTCTGTCCCATTACAATGTAGCATCAAAAGGACACCTGCTTTGGGGTCTAGCTGACGTAGGCTTGGGTCTCACATCTTCACTAAACATTTAGGAGGCACAGAACATGTTCCTGAACTGGCCTCAGCTGGGTTTTTGTTCAACTGTCAAATACGAATCACCAGACCTGTCACTTATTTTAAATATTGAACTGATGAGGGTGGTTGTTGTTATGTTTCCTACCTTGCAAAGTAGTGATAACTCATGAATGAGTTATTGATTTAATATGTAATTTCTGAGGAGACAACATTTATTCAAGATTAAAATAATCATGTTATTTTATTCATTTTAAATCCAATTGGCTACTTTGTATAAATCTGGCTGTAGTTTTAGGATAATCATCCCTGAATGTTCTGAGATATGTCCTCTGCTTTGATTGACCTTCTGTACAGCAGCATGGGTCAAACTCGAAAGCTGCAATAAGTAATCAACCAATGCTGTAATCAGCATGTTACACTTCCCTTTGAACTATCTTTCTACAGACAGGAATCTTCCCCAAGTCTCCATCACACCCTGTTTCCCAATCAAAAATCTTTTGGGGAAGCAGGCTCTGAGCCTTGTCTCTTCACTGTATGCCTCACTTCTTTCCATCCATCCTTATTCAGTTTCTTCTTGCTACTAAGGATGATGTTCTTACTTGAGGCCTTTTGTGTTTTCTTTTAACTAGAAGATCCCACCCTCTCACCCAAGAACACCCATTTCACTTTCATGAAGTTCCTCTCCCTGGGTGGCCTTCCTGCCCTAATCTAGGCCAGGTGTCATTATCTTCTGTTCTTTTGTTTTTGTTTTTGTTTGTTTTTTTGTTTTTTGTTTTTTGAGACAGGGTTTCTCTGTATAGCTCTGTCTGTCCTGGAACTCACTCTGTAGATCAGGCTGGCCTCGAACTCAGAAATCTGCTTGTCTTTGCCTCCCAAGTGCTGGGAATAAAGGAGTGTGCCACCACTGCCCACTATCTTCTGCTCTTAACACCCTGGTGCAGTTTGTTTTTCTTTCCTGTACACCCTTCTAGCTGGTCAGCAAAGACTCACTTATAAATAAACCAATCCAATGAACTGAATAGAAACCTTTTTTTAAAAGTCTATTGTCTGGTTCTATAGTTGTCTGTCATCCTTCTACACACACACCTCACAATACAATGCCTAACATGCATATAGATTTGAAAAGAGTGCTAGTTACGTAGTGTGTTGGTTTGAATGTGAATGGCCCTCATAGGTTTGTATTTTTGAATGTTTGGTCCCCAGTTGATGGATTATTTGGGAAGGATTAGGAGGCATGGCCCTATTGGAGGAGGTATATCTCAACAAGTAGGCTTTGAGGCCTCAAAAGCCTACATCAAGCTCAATCTCCTTCTCTCTCCTCTGGCACCCCTGCTCCTGGACTCATATGGATCCAGACGTAAAGTCTTGACTATAGCAACAGTGGCATGCCTGCCTGCTGCCATGCTTCCAGTATTGATGGTGTAAACTCATCCTCTGGGACTATAAGCAAGGCTCCAAGTAAACACTTTTGCCATGTCCACTCGTCTACTCCAGTAAAGTCTGCAGTATCAGGATTGAAAGCCTGATCATGGACAAGAGGTATTATGACTTCAAAGGGAGTTTGTGCCTCCTGGGTATTCATTTAATCGTTGGCATCTCCTAACTCAGACGTGTTCCAGATTAGTCTTTCCAATCGTCAACACACAATTGTGTTATATATGCCTTCTTATTCAGGCATAAAGGTACCCTAAGAAATGATTTGTAAATGGCTAAAACTTAAGATTGGGCGTTGTTCCCTGGCCAGCACAGCACTCCAATATATCCTAATTTATTACCAAGCTGTTGTTAGCTTGAAATTTCTCACAAGGAAGCTGCCTTATCAGACAGGGTGTCCTCAGAGTTAGGAATAGAGGTCAGGCACTATTGCCTACTGTAAACATAGTTAGAATTCTCAGAGCAATCCCACAGAAGACAGAACTGTTTTACATACCAGAATAATTGAAGGGCTTCCCTCACTTAAGGACATTTTCAGGAACTGCTAGATTGGGACTTCCTGGTGCTTGCCTCCAGCAGACCCAGAGAACTAGCTTGGGATTGCCAAAATAGCCCCAGCGGGGAGGGCACCACTGCTCTTCTACTTCACACCTGGATGCCTGATCTTATGGACCTTGATTTGACTGTCACTTGTCTATGTGACTTCTGTCTTGCTGTCTGATCTTACTGACCTTGATGTGGCCCTCACCTGCCTACATGACTTTTATCATCTGCCCTGTTTTCTGTATACTATATAAGCCTGGTTTTCACTTTGTGCATGGACTAAGACTTAGACGTAGACTCATACATTCAGATTCGAGACAGAGCTTCAAGCTTCGTGTGGTTTGCAGCCCCCCCCAGCCCAGAGCACTCAGCCCCCGTGTGTGTGTGTGTGTGTGTGTGTGTGTGTGTGTGTGTGTGTGTG
>JADRCD010197001.1:17500-22929 GCA_019843815.1 Montemys delectorum | reverse complement strand
CCACACAGCATCCACAGCCACACAGCATCCACAGCCACACAGCATCCACAGCCACACAGCATCTCCCTCCCTTCCTTTTCCTGTATTCGGTGTTGGAGACCGACCACAGTGCCTGTGTGTGGTAGACAAGGACTCTGCCACTGAGCTATAGCCCTGCCCCTCTGGTTTTAAGACATGAGTATTACAGTTTTGGAAAAAAGATGATGTCATAAATTGCTCAGTTCCCCTACCCCATCCAGTGCTTTTAACACATACCACATCCTGTTGGCTAGCACCCAGTTTTTCAGGGTGTCGTCTCTCTGACTAGATCATAATGGTAGCTCGCTCACTTGACCTTCTTCCACACTCTGCCAGAAGTTTGGTATTTAACATAGTTGGAAATTATCTCCTCCTGAGTCCCAGTTGCAGTCAAGGAGAGAAATACATTTTAGAGCACTCCCCACCCCAGGGGCTTGTGCACAATCTTTAAATACAGAATCTGGTAACTGCATCCGGTCAACAAAGGCAGCCTATTTAAACAGTGTATTCCTTAGAGGTCGTTACCAAATAATGTTCTTAGTTTGTGCCTAGATCATTTAGTGAAATCTGACATCCTCTTTCTTCCCTCCTGTGAGGGTTTAGAACTTAGCACCTTGGCAAACGTTCTGTGGCTGTTGAGTATGGTCCAGTGGTGCTGGCGTGGTGAAGGAGATCTGAGGAAGCTTGCTAGGCACACCCTACACGTGAGCATCTCAGGTCAGGAACCACAGAGCTGTCGAGAAAGGTTAGGAAGGGCCGCCTGCCCCTTGTCAGCCTGTGGGGACCATTCGGATTCAAGTCTCCGAATTCCACTCCCTGGCTCCCACAGGCTTGTAGCCATATCACAGTGCAAAATGCATTCAGTTAAACTTCAAGAGTCCTCCTGGCCTTTCCATTTCAACTGTTTCAAATTCTGGAGCCTTCTGAGACTCAAGGCCATCTCTTATAAAAGTAGGAGGAAAAGCAGGTGCTTCCAACCACAGCCATACAGACTGCATTTCCATTTGAAAAGGGAGCCTAATGAGGAAATAGGGGACCAGAAACACAGCAGAGCAAACCAACCATTCTGGATCTCCATGTCTGATGCCAAAGCACTCTTTGGCTCTCCAACTCCTTTCAGCTCAGCTCTCTTGACTGCAACACACCTCTCTGTCTTGGGCTGGTTCCACATCCAGTCTGCAGCACTCCTTGGCAGGTATCCCACAGCTCTGGCATCTCCAACATTTTAGGATCTCCAGGGCAATCCAGGCTTCACCTTCATAGCTTCATGCAATGGCTTCACTGAGCCTCCATGCAGGGACACCCCTGCCACATGCCCGTGCTTGGTGGCTTTTGTTAGCCAAGGAGGGAATTCCACAACCCCTTTCTTGTATCCTTGATTCTAAAGCCAGAACTCTGTGGCTGACACTGCCAAGGTCTCCTGCTTGCTGGGCCTGGAACACGCCCCATCCAATTACATTTTCACCAGCTTTTTTTGGGAAGGTTTCCTTTGCTGTGTAAGCTTTCCTTTACTGACCAAGCCCGCTCAGTGAGTCAACAGATTCTCCAGCGCAGGAAGGAAGATTAAAAAGAAAAAAGATGGGGCTGGAGAGATGACTCAGTGGGTAAGAGCACTGACTGCTCTTCCGAAGGTCCTGAGTTCAAATCCCAGCAACCACATGGTAGCTCACAACCATCCGTAATGAGATCTGACGCCCTCTTCTGGGGTGTCTGAAGACAGCTACAGTGAATTACACCAGAGCGAATGGGGCTGGAGGGAGCAGGGCCAGCAGAGGTCCTGAGTTCAGTTCCCAGCAGCCACACACATGATGGCTCATGGTCATCTGTACAGCTACAGTGTACTCATACACATAAAATAAATAAATAAAATAAATCTTTAAAAAAAAGAAAAAAGAAAAAATAGACAACATTGTAGCATGACCCCAGCCAGTTCTGAGGCTAAGGCAGGTTTATTTTTTTCCCAATCCGATTTTATACCATTTTAATTACCTGCAAGTATTAAGGGTGGGCAGTACAAGGAGGAACAAGCAAGGCAATAAACAAAGCCCTGTGATTTCTTGGGACAGTGATTTCTGGGCTGGTCAGAATGACCAAAATATCTGAACCCACTTCCTTGTTCAAGCCCAAAATACGATTCTTGCCTGAGGCCTACTTCTTTTGTTCCACAGTAAGCATGAGATTCCTGCCTGAGCTTACTTCCCTGTTCTAGCCTAAAGTTAGATTCCTGCCTGAGCTTACTTCCTTGTCATGGCCTAATGTCAGATTCCTGCCAAGCAGCCCCCAGAGCTCTCCACACTTTACTTCCTTCTCTCAGGTTGCGTTTCGCTCCACAGGTGACTGGCTTCGGTCTCAGGCTGTCTGGAACCTTAGCTGGGTAAAGTCTTGGCCTAAAGTCAACAATCCTTTTATTCCATTCTGCACTGGGCTTTTCTTATCTTGGTTGTGAGCCTGGTCTTTAACGGCTGAATCATCTTTCCAGCCCCATCTGGCTTTTCTTTAAGCTTTTTTTTTTTGTTAAAGATTTATTTATTTATTATATGTAAGTACACTGTAACTGTCTTCAGACACTCCAGAAGAGGGCATCAGATCTCATTACAGATGGTTGTGAGCCACCATGTGGTTGCTGGGAATTGAACTCAGGACCTCTGGAAGAGCAGTCAGTGCTCTTAACCGCTGGGCCATCTCTCCAGACCTTCTTTATCTCCTTAAACGCTAGGCTCACCTCCATTCTACTTCCCGGTGTCCTTCTCTCCTTGAGCTGTGTTTTCATATTTGTCCTTGTCCAGCTTGTTCCTTTTCAGTATAGACATACGTAAGAGTGATTATTGATAACCACAGTTCTTAGGGGTGTCTTCGGACAAAGTCAATACTAGTCTCTCTTTGAAATCTCTGCCAATGACATACTCTAAAACTCTTCAATTTGGCCTCAGGCAGATTTTTAGGACAAGGGCAAAAATAGAATGGTATCTAGGCCACTTGCTAACCTGCCCCCCCTCTGAAACTACTTGAGCTAGCCATTATCATTTACACTGCTCTCAGCACCATTCTCTTTCATTCATGGCCCTGTTAGTATGGCCTATGAAGTCCTGCTTAAAAGCGTTCAACGGAGCCTGGCAGTGGTGGCACACGCCTTTAATCCTAGCTCTTGGGAGGCAGAGGCAGGCAAATTTCTGAGTTCGAGGCCAGCCTGGTCTACAGAGTGAGTTCCAGGACAGCCAGGGCTACACAGAGAAACCCTGTCTCGAAAAACAAAACAAAACAAAAAAACCTTCAACGGCTTTCCTAATCCATAGTACCAAAGTCCACATTGTACCAACAAGTAACATGGTCAGGGCTGTCACAGCAAGACCCAGCTGCCTGGTACCAACTTCTGTCTTAGTCATTGTTCCATTGCTGCAAAGACACATTCTGCCTCAGGCAACACTAGTAAGGTAAATCCAAACGGGGACTTCCAGTTTCAGAGGTTTAGTCCATTACCAAGTGGGGAGCATGGCTCCACTCATGGTGCTAGAGCAATAGGTGAGAGCTATGTCCTGATCTGCAGACACAGACAGACAGACAGACAGGGCCTGATATGGGCTTTTGAAACCTTAGAACCCACCCCCAGTGACAACCTTCCTCTAACAAGGGCACACCTCCTAATCCTTCCAATTCTTTCCAAAGAGTCCCTGGAGATGAAACATTCAAATAGATGGCCTGTGGGGCTATGCTTATTCAAATCACTTGCAGCCCTATGTTTCAGAAAGTGTGTAGAAGTAGAGATCATGACACACACCCCGCCCCCGGAGTCTAGCACTTGCGAGGCTGAGGCAGAAGGATCCTGAGTGTGAGGCCCACCTGAGCTCTCTAGAATGTGGTGGGCAGGGAGGGGAGAGGAATGGAAGGAGGAGGAAGAGAACAATGTCAGTGAAGAGAGGCTCTTTCTGGGTATGTGGGGAGCTTAGGGGCACTTCAGAGGAACAAGGTTCTCCGATGGTCTGGATCTGTTTCTAAGCTCTCGTTCCGAGTGCTCAGGACCTTCTCCTTCATAATTAATCAGTGGTTGTTACAGAAGAAATTTGGTCAAGGGGGTAAAATAACTTTCATTGTAACTTTTAACAAGCCATGTACTTTGTGACTGGTTTTTTTTTTTTTTCCCATGTCTCCACCTCAGGTTGTATGAGAAAACTCCCTTAGGGGACTAGTTCTCTGGTTAGTTGGGAGAAGAATCTGAGGCTTGGAGCCTGGCCTTTCGCCTCTTAGGCCCTTCACGCCATCGTCATGGCTATTGCAGTGAGCAGCCTTGCCTTCATTATGGAAATGAAGGGTCACGAAGCTCAGCAGCCTTGGTGCCACCATCTGACACACTTCTCCACAGTTCACTTTTTCATTGGCACCGAAGTCGTAAATCTGTTCCACCACAAACAGTTGGCAAATGAGCCCCGCGATTCTGATGTGGAGGGTTTATTTCCTGGGCTCTTGTCTGTCAACCAAGATGATATACTAAGAAATCCTATGCAGAGAACAGAAGCTATTCTGTATAATTCAGACAGATAATTTACTTCAGGGACACAAGAGACTAACTATGACCTGGAAACTCACTATTAGTTCTATCTGGAAATTCTGTCGCCTGGTTTACAGCAGGGACTTACAGAAGTGTGTGCACCCCTGAACTCACGCTTAATCCTGTTTTTCAATTCTGCCTCCTTTCCAAGGAACTGAGCCGTGGGTTGGAGTGTTTGCAGGAGGGGACAAGTGTTGTCACTGCTGTTTGAATGAAACCGGGATCATCCCTCCCAGCTTCTGTCGCCCCTTCCGCGTGTCAGAGGCAGTGCCCAGGAAGATATTTTCCACTTTACTTTGGATGTTAAGCATCTTCCTGATCCCCAGTACTCCCTACTTAGAGCCTGGTTGGTTGGTTGGTTGGTTGGTTGGTTTTTCGAGACAGGGCTTCTCTGTATAACCCTGACTGTCCTGAAACTCACTCTGTAGATGAGGCTGGCCTCGAACTCAGAAATCTGCCTGCCTCAGCTTCCCAAATGCTGAGATTAAAGATGTGTGTCACCACCGCCTGACCTAACCTTTTTTCTTTTAAAATATGGCCAGACATTAGAAACTGGCATAGGGGCACAAGCCTTAGTCCCAACACTCAGGAGGCAGAGTGGCTGTCTGTGAGTTGGAGGACAGCCAGGTCTACAAAGGGAGTTGTAGTGACTACTAGAATTTTACATCAGAAATAGAGGAGATGATATCAGGGAAACAAAAGAAAACAAAAACAAAAACAAAACCCGACCTGTTTGTTCCTAGTATCTTCCTTCTGTTTAGAACACATGTCACAGAGGACAGATACCCCCCTACTCCTGCCCCTGCCACACTGAAATAGTTCTGTGACTGCTGAGGTGCACAGATGTGTCACACACAGCTGTTTGGGT
>JADRCD010197001.1:0-12500 GCA_019843815.1 Montemys delectorum | reverse complement strand
TAGGACACTTGTAGACATCAGAAGAAAATTTGTAGAAGTTGATTCTCTCCTGTCATGTGGGATGGAATTCAGGTCATCAGTTTTGCTGGCTGGAGCTTTTGCCTTCATCTGTCACTAGGCCTGTCTACAACAGTTTAAACTGTTTTGAAACCACATAGGAATGTTGTGGACAGGCCTGGTGTTGTTCTTGTGAACCAATCACCTAATGAATAAGGGAGCCAATCACTGGGCGAGTAGGCGAGACTTCTGGGTTGGAGTCGGGAGGAGAGGTAGCAGGAGAGCGTTAGGGTCGTTTTGGAAAGGGACTGCAGAGGGGTAAGGTGTGGCTGCTAGAATTTCCGGTATCATGGTCACCAGAGGAACTAGATTTTAATAAGGCTTACAAGATTGGGTTTTAGTTGTTGTGCCTAGAGACTGAGATACCATTGTTTCTGAACTGAATTTGTGTTGCGTTTTCCTTCACGCAGTGGCTCGGCTGAGTTCGAGAGACAGGTACAGCGGCAAAGCAAAGCTTCAGTTTGCTGGAGGTGCATCACAAAGGCTGTGGGGGATTTGAAGCACTGGGTTGGTGTGGCTCGCCAGTGGGAACCTAGAGAGCTGGGTGGAGAGATTGTGGATTTCTGAGTCAGAATCTCCAGGAGATAAAAACAGGTTGGCCAGCCAGGCAGTAGTGGCGCACGCCTTTAATCCCAGCACTTGAGAGGCAGAGACAGGCAGATTTCTGAGTTCGAGGCCAGCCTGGTCTACAGAGTGAGTTCCAGGACAGCCAGGGCTACACAGAGAAACCCTGCCTTGAAAAACCAATAAGCAAACAAACAAACAAATAAATAATAAACTGGAGCCGAGTGTGGTTGCGTAATCCCAGCACTTGGGATGCAGAAGCAGCCTGATGAGTTTGAGGCCAGCCTGGCTGAGATTACATGGAGAAACCCTGTCTCAAAAAGCCAAACAAACAAAAAACCTAAAATTAAAAAATAACAACCTGGAGATGAAACTGAAAAAACAGCTCCGCCGTTGCTAACACTTGCTGTCTTGTAGAGGACGCAGGTTCCAGATCAGATCCCAGCCCTCACAAGACCACTAACCACCATCTGTAACTCCTTCTAGGGGGTCCTGTGCCCCCTTGTGGCCTCTATTGGCATTGCATGGTGCACCTATATGCTGGCAAAACACTCATTCAAATAAAAAAACACACAAAATGAAAATATTGAAAAAAGTTGCTTTTTGAAGTTTAGGCTGGACCATGTACCACTGGCTTGGAACATTATGTAGACCAGGCTGACCTGCCCTAAACTCAGAGATCTGCCTGCTTCTGGAGTGCTGGGATTAAAGGTATGTGCATTGTGCCCTGTTCTTTGAGAAATTAAAAAAATAAATAAATAAAGTGGAGGGGATTTATCTATCAGCTTTTAAGAATAATTTCTATCCTTGTGTGGTTGCCCATACCTTTTTCTCTTAAAGGTTTATTGTTTATGTTTGTGAGTGTTCTGCCTGCATTTATGACTGTGTGCTAAATGTGTGCAATGCCTGTAGAGGACTGAAGCTGGCCACCGTGAAATGGAGTTTCAGTTAGTTGTTAGCCACCAGGTGGGTGCTGGTAATTTTACCCACATCCCCTCTACAAGATCAAGTATTTGGTTGGTTTTTTGGTTTTGTTGTATTTGCTTTGTTTTTTTAAGACAGGGTTTCTCTGTGTAAGAGCCTTGGCTGTCCTAGAATTTTCTCTGAAGACCAGGCTGCCTCTGTCTCCCAGGGCTGGGATTAAAGACATGTTCCTGGCTCAACAATTGCTCTCAACTGCTCAATTCTCTCTCCAGCCCCAGCCCCATGCCTTTTAATCTCAGCACTCAAGGGAGACAAAGGCAGGAAGATCTCTGGAATTCGGAGGCCAGCCTGGCATACTTACCGAGTTCTAGGCTAGCCAAGACTATACAAGTAAGATCCTGTCTAAAACAAAGCAAAAGGAATAATTTTTAACATTTATGTCATGAGGTGGGGTGATGGTGGCACTTGTCTTTAATCCTAGCACTTGGGAGGCAGAGGCAGGCGGATTTCTGAGTTCGAGGCCAGCCTGGT
Source organism: Montemys delectorum (assembly GCA_019843815.1). NCBI lineage: Eukaryota > Metazoa > Chordata > Mammalia > Rodentia > Muridae > Montemys > Montemys delectorum. Next base: position 10,424 of record JADRCD010197001.1, on the reverse strand, counting down.
CTACAGAGTGAGTTCCAGGACAGTCAGGGCTACACAGAGAAACCCTGTGTTCCTGTGTTGAAACACCAACCAATCAACCAACCAAAAAAACCACCACCACAACAACAAAAAAAAAATTGTCATGCTGTATTTTTTTGTTTGTTTGTTTTTTTGTTTTTTTTCGAGACAGGGTTTCTCTGTGTAGCCCTGGCTGTCCTGGAACTCACTCTGGAGACCAGGCTGCCCTCGAACTCAGAAATTCACCTGCCTCTGCCTCCCAAGTGCTGGGATTAAAGGCGTGTGCCACCACCGCCCGACACTGTATTTTTTATGACGTGTTTTTCCACAGTTCCTTGTTTAATCAGTGAGATTACAATTCCAACCTCATCTGTAGCTAGGGCTGAATGGAAAATGGCTGACAGGAGCATTGTGGTAATGATAGACATGCTTTAGCTATGGGAGGAGGAGATGCTTGCCTGGAATCCTAGTGGTATTTTACAGTGTTCCTTCTGCCTCAACAGCAGCAGTGTCTGCCACAGTGCCACCAGCAGCTGAAACTGCCTCTATAAACGAGGCTTTCTTACAGTTGTCTCTATAAACCTGCTCTTCTCCAGTTTACCTGCTTGAGCAGCGGATCTCAACCTGTGGGGCTTGATTCTTTTGGTGAACCTCTAGCTCCAAAAATATTCACTTGTAATTCATAACAGTAGCAAAGTTACAGTTATAAACTTGTAAAGAGATAATCTTATGGTTGGGGTCACCGTGACATGAGCAACTGTATTAAAGGGTCATGTGAAGGATGCTATCAAGCATGTCCTAGGCCATCTAAGGGCTGACATGGCCTTGGGGAATGGGGGTGTGCACTGTGTATTTCAGATGCCGACTTCTATGCAGTCAGGATGATGGCCTGGTTATCTCAATGTTAGGTAAAAATAGTTTCCCATCACTTTTGATTGACTAATACAGAGCTGGGCAGGAGAAGAGAATTAATAGGGCAGGGCTTCGGATCACAGTTGGGCGTCTAAGAGAGGAGAAGGAGAATAAGAAGAGAGGGAGTCAAGAGAAGGTGTGGCGCTGGGCAGTGGTGGCACACGCCTTTAATCCCAGCACTTGGGAGGCACAGGCAGGCGGATTTCTGAGTTTGAGGCCAGCCTGGTCTACAGAGTGAGTTCCAGGACAGCCAGGGCTCCACAGAGAAACCTTGTCTCGAAAAACCAAAAAAATAAATAAATAAAAAAGAGAAGCTGTGGCAAAAGGGGGAAGGAGGGAGGGAGGGAGGGAGAGGGGAAGGGAGAGACAAGAGAAAGGTGTGTAGAGAGACCTGGAAGAACCATGAGGTTGCAGAGAGCAGCCAAGAGGACACCCACGGACCAGAGTAAGCCAGGACCAGATCTCCACTTGTCTCAAAGCTGGAGGCAGAGGTATGCAGCCCCTCAGCTTTTTACACAGGTGCTGGGATACAAACCCTGGCCTTGATTGCTCAGCAAGAACTAGTAATCACTGAGCCATGTCTTCAGCCCTTGGTAGGTTAAAAACTGTTTGTTTGTTTTTTTCTCTAACTGGATGCACAGACTGGTTGTAATGAAATCACATCATGTTGGGGCAGACCTTTAGTCTCAGTACTCAGAAGGCAGAGGCAGGCACTTTGAGTTCAAGGCTAACCTGGTCTACGCAGTGAAACCTTGTCTCAAAAAAGTAAAGAAATGAAATTCCAGGAGGGTGTGGTGGCACACGTTTTTAATCCCAGCACCCAGAAGGCAGAGGCAGGTGGATCCTTGAGTTCAAGGCCAGCCTGGTCTACAAATTGAGTCCAGGAAAGCCAGGGCTCTGTTATAAAGTTCTGAGAAACTTTATCTTGAAAACCCAAAAAATAAACAAAATTACATGTCAGAAAGTTCTATATGTAAGGTATAATGTTAGGTATTTCTCCTAAGAAAATATTAAGTATCATTGCTGCTTAAAAAGAAGAGAGAAAATCAGGAGTCTTCTAAGAAGTCTTGAGGGTTCTACTCAGAACCAACCGGAACAGAGGATGGCTTTGTCCCTTAGCAACAGAAAACCATGACCTCGGCCTACATGGTGTGCATGCTTTCTTCTCTACACTTCTCTTTTTTGAGACAGGGCCATGTTCAGTTGTCCAGGCTAGTTCTGAACTCATTTTATAGCCAAAGCTGGCCTTGAATCCTGGGTGTTGAAATCACAGGCATATGTCTATCATACCCAGCTCAAATTATATTAAGTTGGATTCAGCCCCGGCGGCGTTCCCACCGGCGGGCAGTCCCTTCGGAGACACGCTGGAACACTTGTCTTCCAGTGGAAGGATGTAAGGCACCCGCTGCTACTGCTCAAATGACTAAGTACAAGACTGCGCCTCAAAAATCGAACAATTCATTATCTAGGAATCATAGACCATGGCTACACACTGGGTTTCCATTTCTAAAAGTCACACTTTAAATTCTCAGTTGTGTATTTCCATTTAGCAAAGACACTAGAAAATGAATCATCATAGCCTCTTAAAAGGAAGAAAACAAATCAGTTCTTCAGAAGAGTCTTTTTTGGTATTTTAAATGTCGATGATCACAAACACTTCCGGCTTCTCTTCGTTGTAGACTTGCATTGCTGAGTATGTTATTGCTTTGACTTCTGTTCCCTAAAATTAGAGTTAAAGGGAAAAAAGAAACTGGAATTAGAATATCTCTAGCAGGAGCTGGCAGAAAGTCAAACTGTAATTATGGAACAAAAGACTAGTAGTTATCAAGTCAGTGCAGTAGCATGTGCTGGTAATATGAACCTAGCAGACAGCACGGGACTGGAGCCTGGCTGCTCAGCAAAGCTGTCTGACCTGGCTGGGCATGGGTTTGTGTTTTTATTTACAAAATGAGTTAGATCAAACAATACAAGCTCTCCAGGCTGGCCCAAGGCTCTTCTTGTCTTCTTGCCTCTTCCTTATGTCCTGATATCAGCCCTAGCCCTTAGCTAGTCTTTGGGATTCTTCTCTGCAGGTCTAGCCGGACATTTTCCCAGGTCAGAGCTCTCCCAGGATTCTGATACGTGACATTACCCCACCCCCGTCCCAGTTTAGAACAAAAGGATTAGATGTCCTCTTAGGTTCCTTCCAACTCTAAAAAGAATCTGTAATAATTCTGAGTGTCACAAAGTATGCCAGGTCATAGTGGGTGGCATCTGCTGGCTCTAATGCACAACAGCATGAGAAGATGCCCAGGGATGATCGAGGTCACTGTCTTTCCTCTGCTATTGTCACGTAGTCACCTCTACCACAGACTCACACTGTTCTGACCGTATCACTATGTATGTCCATCCACATCTCAAGCGGATGTTTACTGACCAGTGAGCTACATGGGAGCTTTTCTCCCCGCAATGACAATTCACATTTTCTCTGCAGGCATTCTCTCAATCAACATGCTTCTTAGAGAAAAAAAGCTATCAATAAGAACCAACTCGTATGGCCAACCTGGTCTACATGGCAAATGCAGGACAGTCAGGACAGCCAGGGTACACAGTGAAACCCTAACTTGAAGAAAGTACTAAGAGAAGTAGCTCACACATCCACAGTCAGTGTGCCATCCCTCCGGGCCCTCATATCTGCCTTCCTGCAGTCTGATGAATGGCCTAATCCAGGTCTATCATTCACACCACCACTCACCAATCTTCCACAACCTCTTCCTTTCCAGTGCACCAACATACTCCTCCCTCCTTACTCATTCTCATTTTGCATATGAATGCTACAAAACCTCCTAATTAAAGCCTCATGAAATAAAATCCTTCGCCTTTATTAACCATACCCCCCACCCCCACCCGCCACTGTGTTACCAATCTCTCCCCCTTTCTATAGTCTTTTCCAAATGAATGTTTGTTTAAGACAGGGTCTCTATCTAATCCTGTTTTTCCTGAAATTTGTTATATAGACTGGGCTATCCTTGAATTCAAGAGCTCTACCTGCTTCTGTCTCCTGTGTGCTGGGAGAGGAAAGGTGTGTGCCACTATGCCCAGTCCCAAGTGATTTATTTATTTATTTTTTTTTCAAGACAGGGTTTCTCTGTGTAGCCCTGGCTGTCCTGGAACTCACTCTGTAGACCAGGCTGGCCTCGAACTCAGAAATCTGCCTGTCTCTGCCTCCCAAGTGCTGGGATTAAAGGCGTGCGCCACCACTGCCAGGCTCCAAATAATTTTTTTAAAAAGTTAAAAGAGACCTGGAGATGCATTTCAGTAGTTGAGCACCTGTGTAGCGTGCATAAGGCTCTAAATTCAATTCCCAGTGAGAGACAAAGAGAGAACATCTACCCCAGCTGCTCACTGTAGGAGAAACTGAGCCTCTGGCGGCCTATTACCTGTAATTTCCATCATCTAGAGGCAGAAAGAAAGGAGGCTCCTATGAGTTCAAGGCTAGCCTGGTCTACATAGTGAGTTCCAGTGAGTTCCAAAGCTATACAGTGAGATTCTGTATCAAAAACAAACAAACAAAAAATCTAACGTAACAAATAGAAAAATAGGCCAGGCAGTGGTGGCACACGCCTTTAATCCCAGCACTTGGGAGGCAGAGGCAGGTGGATTTCTCAGTTTGAGGCCAGCCTGGTCTACAGAGTTCCAGGACAGCCAGGACTACACAGAGAAACCCTGTCTCGAAAAAACAAAGCAAAACAAACAAACAAACAAAACAAATAGAAAAATAAACTTTAAAATCCCTAGACAATCGGTGGCAAACTTGATTTTGGAGCCCCATGCTGAGTCCTAACAGAACAAACAGATGCATGAAATCAGTGTTTTAACATATTTAATATATCCAGTCAGTTAAAAGATGCTTAAAGAAACTTGCCATTTCACACTAATTAAAACTAAAGTTTGCCGGGCAGTGGTGGTGCACACCTTTAATCCCAGCACTTGGGAAGCAGAGACAGGTAGATTTCCAAGTTCGAGGCCAGCCTGGTCTACACAATGAGTTCCAGGACAGCCAGGGCTACTCAGAGAAACCCTATCTCGAAAAAAACCAATAAAATAAAATAAAATAAAAATAAATTATAGACAAACAAACCCCAAGTCTACTTTCACATATGCAGGCGAAATGCTTTCAAGCCTGGGTGTGTGAACATACCTGAGGGTGCTTGGACAGTGAGAACTCTTCTCCCCACCTTGAGAAGGAAAAGCAAACATGCTTATTATTTCTACAATTTTCTAGCTTTATTTTATTCCGTACATTTTAGAGTAAGGCTTGTAAGTGTGGTCTCACACTGGAGACCCTGAAGGAGATGGCAGGGTGGGGGGAGGGAATGAACTGCACGGGTCTAATTAATGGAGGAGAAAGCCATGACTCTAGACTACGGTGCTTTAAATGTTGCTAGCAAACTGGGATCAAGCTGAGCATGTCAGCAAACATGGCTGCATCCCAGCACTGGAAGGCAGATGGCTCCCTGAGTTCAAGGCCAGCCAGGTCAACAGAGCAAATTCCAGAACAGCCAGAGCTACACAGAGAAATCCTGACTTGAAAAGCCAAAACAAATAAACAAACAAACTTGAATCATCTAGTTGAGTGCAGCTGCTAATTATAAATACAAAGTTTTTCATCATAAAAATAATTGAGATCTGGAGTGATGCTGGCTCAGTGGTCACATGCACTGGCTGCTCTTCCAGAGGGCACAAGTTCAATCACCAACAACCACATGGCAACTCATACTGTCTACTACTGTAGTTATAGTAGACCTGGCACCCTCTGCAGGCATGAGACATACATGTGGTACACATACATGCAAGCAAATACTTAAACATACACATTTTTTTTTTCCCAAGACAGGGTTTCTCTGTGTTGCCCTGGCTATCCTGGAACTCACTTTGTAGACCAGGCTGGCCTTGAACTCAGAGATCCACCTGCTTCTGCCGGCTGAGTGCTGGGATTAAAGGTGTGCACCACCACTGCCTGGACTAAAATAATTTTTTTTTTAATTTGGAATTAAGCTTACAAATCCAGAAAGAAATTTATTTCCATAGTTCCTGAGTTTCTAAAGCTCAGGTTAGTTCACACTCTTAGGGGTGTATACAGGTCCACCTACCAAGGCTAACCAAGTACAGTGCTCCCCTGACTCACTGTGTGTGTGTGTGTGTGTGTGTGTGTGTGTGCATGTATACATAAATATATATATATTTTATTTATATATTTTAACGTATTTTGTAACTTGTTACTTAGTTTGAATACTTACCCAATGGATCGTAACTTGAAATTTTTTTGATCAATATTAAGTACTTTCACTTCCTAAAGAGGAAAAAAATGTTATTTATCTTATTTTAAAATATTTTTGAAACAAGGTCTTATTTACTCATGTTAACCTCAAAATACAGCCAAGGAAAAGTATGCATTATGGAGGCTTCTGCTTTCGTCTTTGTAGTGGTAGGATCACAAGCATGTGCCACCATGCCTGGTTTTATGGCGTACAGGGATTGAAACCAGGGCTTTCAGGATGCTAAGTCAGCATTCTTCCAAGTGAGCTACAACCACAGCGCAGAAAATTGTTACTCTCAACAAAGGAAACAAAAACAGAAGAAACAGATGGGCAATGGTGGCACACGCCTTTAATCCTAGCACTCAGGAGGCAGAAGCAGGCAGAGCTCTGAGTTGAAGGCCAGCCTGGTCTCCACAATCAGTTCTAGGACAGCCAGGGCTACACAGAGAAACCCTGGGAGTGGGGGTGGGGAATGCATCTGTAACACAGTACTGCCCACATCAAGTCTGTAGGATGAGCGACTCAGTGGATACATGTGATGGACGGACCCAACAAATGAGAGACTGGAGGTTCCTGGAAATACCAGGGAATGTGTATCAGGGGCTGGGAAAGTGTCCTAGAGGTCGGCAGCAGCAAGCAATTTGCATTTGGCTTTTTTTCTGTGTTTGTTTGCATTAAGAAGTTTAGTGCTCGCTTCGGCAGCACATATACTAAAATTGGAATGATACAGAGAAGATTAGCATGGCCCCTGCGCAGGATGACATGCAAATTTGTGAAGCGTTCCATATATATATATATATATATATATATTTTTTTTTTTTTTTTTTTAAATAAGTTTAAAATCATCAATTGTTGAACTTAGGGCAAAGTGACAGAGGCACAAAACTTCAAAGGCAACAACTGGACATGTGGACCTGAACACAGCTCACAGGTGCACTGCCCCGACTCCCGCCTCTCCCCCGCCCCCCCATTTTTTTTTTTTTTTTTTTTTTTTTTGTCTCATGTTCAATATGTAGTCCTGACAGATTGACATAGAACTGGCTATGTAAGCCAGGCTGGCCTGGAACTCAGAGTTCCTCATGCCTCTGATTCCTCAGATAATGAATGGCATGACCATCATGCTTGCTTAGTAAATGCTCTCTCCAGCTCTTAGTGATTTCAAATACTTCACAATCAGAGATCTAAGTTAAAGAGAAAGAGAGAGAGAGAGAGAGAGAGAGAGAGAGAGAGAGAGAGAGAGGGAGAGAGAGAGAGAGAATATATATACCTCGACAGTTTAATCAATAGGACCTACATGGAGCTGGAGAAATCGCTCAGCAGTTAATAGCACTGGCTGCTCTTGCAGAGAACCCAGAATTGATTCCCAGCACCTCTGTGGTAAGTCACGACTGTTTGTGATATGGCAGCAGGGGCTATGATGCCCTCTCCTGGCCTTCATTGGCACTGCATGCACTTGATGCACAGATATGCATGTAGGCAAAACAACTATACATAAACTAAAAATAAACAAAACATCTTTTTTTTTTAAAGATGTCAGTACTCTTAACCCGCTGAGCCATCTCTCCAGCCCCCAAAACATCTTTTAAAAACTCTATAATTTGTCGGGTGGTGGTGGCGCACACCTTTAATCCCAGCACTTGGGAGGCAGAGGCAGGCGGATTTCTGAGTTCGAGGCCAGCCTGGTCTGCAGAGTGAGTTCCAGGACAGCCAGGGCTACACAGAGAAACCCTGCCTCGGAAAACCAGAAACCCTATAATTTATATAACTCAACATCACCTCACGTTATGCCTTACCTTTAATTATTTGTTCAATTTTAAAATGTGAACCAACAGTCTACTTGCTCAACAACAACAACAACAAAAAACAAAATCCAAGAAAACCCTTGCACTTACCCGGGGTATGAAGTACTCATCAGCACTGAACTTGTAAAGCCACTCGTCCAAAAAGTGAAACAGCAGAGACTGCAAGTCGTCTCCTACATAGGGTCATAAGAACCACAGCAGGTGATGGTTAGCAAGGTTCAGAATCCACCCGCTGTTCTTCCTGCAACGATACACTTAGATCAGCAGAACAATGCACACTCATGCCGTAATTTTTCCTTGCGGATAGAGCAGCTACCTTGGGTTTCGACTTCCACTGTTTGGAGGGGTTCCACAGTCCCAGTATCTGTCATGTAACCGAACATGGCCATGGCACACTGTTCAAATGCTTCCTCCAGAGTATCCCCCCATGCATGTAACCTAAAAGTTAAAAAGTGGAAATTAAAACAAATAAAAGGGGCCACAGTGTGTGCACAAACAACTAACTATAAGACAGAAAATCCCACAGTAAACCAAAAGAAAATCAGTTTCATAAATATAAACTACATGTCTAATTAAACAACACCCACATTGGATGTTTTTAAACCATCATTTCAAATTTAAAACAACAAAATAAAAGGAAAAAACAGAAATGCACTTGAGCCAGAAGGTAAAAAGATACTTGCCATCAAGCCTGACCCTGTGGTGGAAGGAAAGAACTGACCTCTGACCTCTGCACATACACTGTGGCACTTGTGTCTTTTACACACACAACCCATAAAATAAAATGCAATTTTATGCTGGGACACACCTTTAATCCCAATACTCTGGAGGGAGAGGAAGGCATATCTCTACAAGTTTGAGGCTAGCCTGGTCTATATAACAAATTCCAGGCCAGCCAGTACTACACAATAAGATCCTATCTCAAAAAAGAAAAGATAGAGGGGCTAGGAAGATGGCTCAGTGGTTAAGAGCACTGACTGCTCTTCCAGAGGTCCTGAGTTCAATTCTCAGCAACCAAATGGTGGCTCACAACCATCTGTAACAGGATTGGATGCCTTCTTCTGGTGTGTCTGAAGACAGCGACAGTGTACAGTGTACATTGTACTACTTACAGACATTAAATAAATAAGTCGGGCGTGATGGCCACGCCTTTAATCCCAGCACTTGAGAGGCAGAGGCAGGCAGATTTCTGAGTTCCAGGACAGCCTGGTCTACAGAGTGAGTTCCAGGACAGCCAGGGCTACACAGAGAAACCCTGTCTCAAAAAAAACAAAAACAAAAACAAAAACAATAAATAAACAAACAAACAAATAAGAGAGGATAGGGGCTGGAGAGGTGGCTCAGTGACTAAGTGTCCCAGGTCCTGGTCCCAGCATTCATGCAGTGACTCCAGTCCCATCTGATACCCTCTTCTAACCCTTTGGGCTCCAGGCACACACATAGTACATATACATACACACAGGTAAAATGTCCATACACATAAGAAAACCAGATAAATCTTAAATAAACATAGTTAAAATTTCTTATTAAAAAATTAAAATGAGGCTGGAGAGATGGTTCAGAGGTTAAGAGCAGTGACTGCTCTTCCAGAGGTCCTGAGTTCAATTCCCAGCAACCACGTTGTGGCTCACAACCATCAGTAATAGGATCTGATTCCCTCTTCTGGTGTGTCTGAAGACAGCTACAGTATACTCATATATATAAGATAAATACATCTTCAAAAAAATTAGAGCATTCATTCTATTTAAAGACAGTTTCAAGGAACAACTCTTACTATACTCACTGGACATCAGCTGTATGATCCAAATCTGAGGGAGAAAGGGGAAAAATATGTAAATCACTGAACTTGACTCTCAAATCATACAGAAATGACTCTAGAGTACTGACAGGCAGCAAACAGAAACAGCAGTAGAAAGAACTCTAGTTCACTGCTACTCATTAAGAACATCATCCTGGCTGGACATCAGGCTCATGCTTGTAATCCTAGTATTTAAGTGGCTAAGGCAGGTAGATCATAGATTCCAGCCCTGGCTAGGCTACTAAGACAACCTGGGTACACAGCAAGAATCCATATTCATTCATTCATTCATTCATTTTGGAGTCAGTGTTCCTGTGTATAGCTCTGGCTGTCCTAGAACTCTCTCTGTGGACCAGGCTGGCCTAAAACTCAGAGATCTGCCTGCCTCTGCCTCCCAAGTGCCAGGATCAAAGAAGTGTGCTGCCACCACCCAGCAATAACACCCCATCTTTGACGGGGGCAGGGGACAAGGGGATGGCTCAGTGGCTGAAAGCTTGTACTTGCTATACTGGACCACATAGTGGAAAGAGAAAACTGACTCCTGAAAAATTGTCCCTTGACTCCTTATGCATACTGTGGCATCCTCATCCCGCTTCATATGGGGGTGGGGGGGGG
>JADRCD010197000.1:0-59271 GCA_019843815.1 Montemys delectorum | reverse complement strand
AAGAAGAAGAAGAAGAAGAAGAAGAAGAAGAAGAAGAAGAAGAAGAAAAAGAAGAAGAAGAAGAAGAAAAAGAAGAAGAAGAAGAAGAAGAAGAAGAAGAAGAAGAAGAAGAAGAAGAAGAAGAAGAAGAAGAAGAAGAAGAGGAAAAGAAAAAAACCTGCATAGTATTAGTACAGTGAGAGGCAGATAGATCTATGGAATAGAAGACCCAGAAATGAACCCACACATATATGACCACTTGATCTTTGACAAAGGGGCTAAAATCATCCAGTGGAAAAAAGACAACATTTTCAACAAATGGTGCTGGTTCAACTGAATGTTAACATGTAAAATAATGCAAAAAGTTCCATTTTTTACTATGTTGCAGCATTTTCTCTGTACAATCATATTAGAGTAGTGACAGACCTGTGATTGGACAGGAATAGACAGGCAGAGCTAGAAGTGGAAGAGGAAAACTCAGAGAGCAGGAGGGGGCAGAGTTGATCATCATGGAGGATAAGGAAGAGCCCTCATGGTTGTAACAACCAGGGTAAGGTTTTTACAATGTTAGATTTAATTGGGTCATACTATTGACTTTATCATTTGGCACTGAACATATTGTATTAGCATCTTGTAATTGTGATCTTATTATTATATGAACCTGATTAAATAATTAAACTTTAAGAGTCATGCTTTACCAGATACTTGGTGCTAGATGAATGATTTCAAGTGTGTGTGAAGTGTGGCTTGTGAGTGAGATACTTCTGCTAGCTAGGAGAAAATAGCAAGAACCTGACAGGACATAGTGTTGTGGCCAGATGGGACTGGCACTAGAACGTGGTCTGGTAGGAAAGAGGGATTGTGGGATAGATTCATTTTTAATATTCCTATAACATTTCAAGACAAGGTTTCCCTATGTAACCCTGGCTGTCCTGGAACTCACTCTGTAGACCAAGCTGGCCTCAAACTCAGAAATCCACCTGCCTCTGCCTCCCAAGTGCTGGGATTAAAGGCATGTGCCACCATTGCCCGGCTAAACAAAGAATTCTCAACTGAGGAATACTGAAGGTCTGAGAAGTACTTAAAGAAACCATTGTTTTTAATAGCTGGTTTTTACAAATGTCTACGTCATATAGATAGGTAAGTTCCCCAACTCTCTTACAAGTTAGTAATTCTGTTACTCTATTCTAAATTCTTTCAGATATCTGGGTAACACTGTTCAGCTTCCTGCTCAGCTTTCATGCATCCATGTCTGTCTCTATCAATGTTTCATGGCCAATCTCCAGCCCCTCACTTTTTCCTATAATTATCTCTATCTCTCTAACAGATGTCACATCACAGCTCATTGGCCAATATTATTGCTAGATGGCACACTTATGCAGCAAACAAAAGATTATTTTTGCTATACCTCATTTTAGAGTGATAAAAGTATCTTTTTTATTATAACAGGTTATATACAATAAAAACAAATATGCAAAAAACAGATAAGGTTTTTAATTCACAAGGTACAGTCCATACATATGTAACAAACTTGGAGAAAGCATTCCACTATCTATCCTATCTTAGTGATTTTAAAGTTCTCTACCTAAATATTTCCTAACATTTCTTTAACTATCTAGTCTTCAACCTCATCAGAGACATCAGAAGGAATAAATATTTTGTGAGTATACAGGGAGTGCAGGCAACAAGCTTCTAAAGCAATAACAATGACAGAGATAGCTAGCTGTCTGGATATTCCCCTAAAACCATCAATCTTCAGCCTTCTACTTCAGGAAATTTGACATACTTTTCTTGTAAAGCAGAAATTGTGAAAGACTTCTCTGCCTTACATTTGCAAAGCTTAGCAGTCTATTTTTCTACATCTATGTTTGTCCATTGGACAGTAACTATCAGCAGTTGAAGGAAGGAGAGCTCAATGGCAGCTTGCTACATTTGGAGCAACTCCATATGAAAATCGACCCATGTAATCTGCTATATAAACATAATCAATGAAGGAAGACATATGATCACATCTTTAGATGCAGAAAAGGCCTGTGACAAATTCTAAGATCTGAATATGTTAAAAAAAAAAAATTGTCAAAATCAGGAATTCAGGGCACAAACCTAAACATTATGAAAGGAATATACAACAAATCAACAGCCAACATCAAAATGAATGGAGAAAAACTTGAAGCAATCCTACTAAAATTAGGGTAAACACTCTCTATCTATTTAATATAGTCATTGATGTTCTAGCTAGAACAAATGGACAACAAAGAGAAATCAAGAGGATTCAAATTGGAAAGGAAGAAATAACAGTATCTCTATTTTCAGATGACATAATAATGCAAATAAGTGATGCTCAAAATTCTACAAGAGATATAAACCATAATAGAACCAAATGCTAGCCCAGACTACTGTACCCTGTAAAATTTTCAATTACCATAGATGGATAAACCAAAATATTCCATGACAAAAACAAATTTTCACCAATATCTTTCTACAAATCCAGCCCTTCAAAGGATAATAAATGGAAATTTCCAAAACAAGGAGGAAAACTACCCTAGAAAAAGCAAAAAGAAAAAAAAAGTCTTCTTTTAACAAGCAAAATAGAAAATAGCCACATAAACATAATTCTATGTCTAACAATAAAAATAACAAGAAGCAACATCACTCTACTTTAAAATTTCTTAATATCAATGTACTCAATTCCCCAATAAAAAGACATAGACTAATAGACTGGATACATAAACAGGACCCAACATTCTCCTGCATTCAGGAAACCCAACTCAGTGACAAAGAAAGACAGTACCTCAGAGGAAAAGTCTGTAAAACAATTCTCCAGGCAAATGGCCCCAAGAAACAAACTGGATTAACCATTCTAATATCAAATAAAATGGACTTTCAACCAGAATTTATCAAAAAAGGTAAGGAAATACACTTCATACTTATCAGAGGAAAATCTACCAAAATGAACTCTCAATTCTGAATATCTATACTCCTAATGCCACAGAGGAAAATCTACCAAAATGAACTCTCAATTCTGAATATCTATACTCCTAATGCCAGAGCACACACGTTTATAAAAAAAAAAAATCACTAAAACCCAAAGCATACATTGCACCTCAAAAAAAAAAAAAATAGTGGGAGACTTGAACATCACACTCTCACCAATAGACAGACCATAGAAATAGAAACTAAACAGAGAAATAATGAAACTAACAGAAGATATGAAGTATTTGGATTTAACAGATATTTATAGAACATTTTATCCTAAATCAAAAGAATGTACCTTCTTCTCAGCATCTCATGGTACCTTCTCCAAAACTGACCATATAATTGTTCACAAAACAGGCATCAACATATAAAAGGAGATTCAAAAATTGCCCTGAATCCTATCAGATCACCACCAACTAAGGCTGGTCTTCACTAACAACATAAAGAATGAAAAGCTCACTTTATTCAATGATAATTTGGTCAAGGAAGAAATAAATAAAGAAATTAAAGACTTTTTAGGGTTTAATGAAAATGAATCCCCAAGATACCTAAACTTATGGGACACAATGAAAACAGTGCTAAGAAGAAAACTTATAGCTCTGACTGCCTCTAAAATGAAAGTAGAGAGAGCATACACTAGCATATTTATAACACATCTGAAAGTTGTAGAACAAAAATGAACAAATGCAGCCAAGAGGAGTTGGTGGCAGAAAATAATCAAATTCAGGGCTGAGATCAACCAATTAGAAACAAAAAGAACTATACAAAGATTCAAGCAAAGAAAGAGCTGGTTTTTTTAAAAAAAATCAAGAAGATAGAGAAACCCTTAGCCAGGCTAACCAAAGGACACAGAGCCAGTATAGAAATTATCAAAATCAGAAATAAAAAAGGAGACATAGCAATAGAAACCAAGGAAATCCAAAAATGCATCAAATACTACTACAAAAGCCTATACTCAACAAAACTGGAAAATCTGGATAAAATGGACAATTTGCTAGACAGACAACAGGTACCAAACTTAAATCAGGATTAGATAAATCATTTCAACAGTCCAATAACTCCTATAGAAATAGATGCAATCATTAATAGTCTCCCAACCAAAAAAAGTTCAGGAACAGATGGGTTTACTTGAGAGTTGTATCAGAATTTCAAAGAGGACCTAATATCAACACTCTTCAGAATATTCCACAAAATAGAAACAAAAGGAACACTATGCAATTTGTTCATGATGCCACAATTACTTGGATACCTAAACCACACAAAGACCCAGCAAAGAAAGAGAACTTCAGACAAATTTCCCTAAGAAATTTTGATGCAAAAATACTCAATATAATTCTTGAAAATCGAATCAAAGAACACATTAAGATGATCATCCATCATGATCAAGTAGGCTTCATCCCAGGAATGCATGGATGGTTCAATATATGGAAGTTCATCAATGTAATCCACCATATAAAAAAAAACTGACAGAAAAAATAAACCACAGGATCATTTCATTAGATGCTGAGAAAATATTTGACAAAATCAAATATCCCTTCTTAAAAAAGTCTTCAAAAGATTAGGAATTCAAGGCCCATACCTAAACATATTTAAACCAATATACAGCAAATCAGTAGTCAACATCAAATTAAATGGAGAGAAAATTAGTAATCTCATTGAAATCATGAACTAGACAAGGCTGGCCATTCTTTCCCTAACTATTCAATATAGTACTTGAAGTTTTAGTCAGAGAAAATAAACAACAAAAGGAGGTAAAGAAATGCAAATTGGAAAGCAAGAAGTCAAAATATCACTATTTGCAGATAATATGATAGTGTACTTAAGTGACCACAAAAATTCCATCAGAGTACTCATAAACCTGACAAAAAATTTCAACAAAGTGGCTGGATATAAAATTAACTCAAACAAATCACTGGTCTTCCTCTATTCAAAGGAAAAGCAGGCTGAGAAAGAAATTAGGAAAACAACACCCTTCACAATAGTCAAAAATAATATAAAATACCTTGGTGTGACTCTAACTAAGCAAGTGGAAGATATGTATGACAAGAACACAAGTCTCTGAAGAAAGAACTCAAAGAAGATCTCAGAAGATGGCAAAACCTCCCATGCTCATGGATTTGCAAAATTAACATAGTAAAAATGGCCATCTTGCCAAAAGCAACCTACTGATTCAATGAAATCCCCATCAAAATTCAAACTCAATTCTTCCTAAAGTTGTAAAGAGAAATCAACAAATTCATCTAGAATAACAAAAAAACCCAGGATAAGGAAAACTATTCTCAACAATAAAAGAACTTCTGATAGAATCTTCATCCCTGACCTCAAGCTGTAGTATGAAGCAATTGTGATGATAAAAAAAAAAAAAAAGCATTGTACTGCTACAGTAACAGACAGGTAGATCAACAGAATAGAACTGATCTTTGAAATAGGAGCTAAAACAATCCAGAAAAAAGAAAGCATCTTTAACAAATGTGAAACTGTCCTGCAGTTTCATGAACTTAGGTGGGTTCCTCTCTCAGTCGAAGGAAATGAAAGGACCTGTTATATAGGGATCAAGAACAAAAGGACACAAAGCCAAGTTGAGCCCCAATCAAGACTTCCTCTTTACTTTGGAATATTTTGAATCTATATAGGCACACGGAAAACTGAAACTCAACCTCTAGGTGACATGATATTTGCATAACATAAACACTGTAGAAAAAGTAAGGTACCAAGAGTCTCTTAGCAGCTCGGATGTCTGCCGATATCTTTAGGCAGTGGGAATATCTCAGTGTGAACTCTTCGGGCAACTTTCTTCAGAGACAAGCTGACAGTCTGCAGAGAGTCTTTTGTCCCAACCCCAGGTGGTATTCTCAAGCAGAGATTGCCAGAGTCCAAAGGCTGAGCTGGGTAGGGGAGGCAACATTTCCTCTCTTTTTGTTTAGAAAATAGCAGGACTAAGGCATAAGTATATATTATTGTCTTACATGGGAATTTTCATGGTGCTTTGATGATTCTAATTTGCAGACATATATTTACTGGCAGGCATCTTACCCATCTTGGAGAACACGTACATCTAGTTTGAATTCTACAAACCGGGCTCATTTCGTGTTTTCATATTAAAAAACACAGCCACTCAGCATGTGCCTCTGTCTTAGGTTGATTACCTGCCAGAGATCTAAATCTGAACACAGGTTTTCAAAATGCACCCTCCTCCATGCACCCAATGCCAAGACATGCCTTTATCACCTGCAAAGTTCATAAGTTGCCATAGTCTCTCTGAGAACAGCTTTCTCTGAAGTTCTCGTAGAGTCGACATTGTGCTGGGGATGGGTGTAGGCTTCTGATTCAGTTGCAAAGTATCACTCTGACTCTGGGAACCTTTACCTAGAGAACAGGGCTCAATTCAAATGCAAATTAGTAAGTTCAGGCTAGCAACTTCGGGATTTCACCAACCTTTTAGAATGTAAAAGACTGCAGAGATATCCAGGCCTTAGCTCTGGGCAGGAGCAAGTGAATTTGAATTTAGTTTCGGGAGAGCAACCTTTTGAATTAAGCAGACAGAAGCAATTTCAGAGCAACAAAAACAAAAGAAAAAAGAAAAAAAACTTTTTGGCATTGCAATAAAGCATGTTTACCAAGACTCAAAAACAAAAGAAAAAAGAAAAAAAGACCATTCAGCAGTGCATTTAAGTACATTTACTAAGAAGGCTGTGTACGTGTATCTACTTGACATATTAACCTTTCAGAAAGCCAACATACTCTATCCTCTTTCTGAGAAAAAATATATGGACCCTCAGCCCCAGACCAAGACAGGATCTGGGCCATGCCAGGCATTGGTGATCAGATCTCCCCACCTAATCATGGCATACGAACTTGAAGTGTTAGGGTACCAATGTCGGTCTGCCTCAGACTGACCTTTGATGTCAGTCTGCAAAAAGTTCAAAACAAATAACACAAGGGCGAGGTGCACCTTTGAAGATCTAGGAGGATATGGGTGCCTCCCCTTTTAGTTTTGAACAGTCGATTTTTAAGAGTGTGATGGGCTCTTTCCATGATTCCTTGTCCCATTGGGTTATAGGAATTCCAGTTTTATGTTTAATGTCAAACTCTTTACAAAATGACATAAAGTTTTTGCCAGAGTAACCTGGTTCAATTGTCCTTTTTAATGACTTTAGGTAAGCCCATAATATTAAAGGCTTGTAAACAATGATCAATTACATTTCTAGAGGCTTCTCCTGTGTGCAGGAAAGCAAATATAAATCCTGAACAAGTGTCACTACAGACATGTATATATTTAAGCTTTCCAAATTCTGCATAATGACTTACATCCATGTGCCAAATATGGTCGGGCAAAAGGCCTCTTACATTTACCCCTAAATGCAGAACTGGAGATAAAATAGCACAATTAGGGCATTGTTTTGCAATCACTCTTGCTTGCTCTTTGGAAATTTTATGTTTAAGTCTTAGGGTCTGCCTAGACATGGAATTTATTGTGATCCCGTTCAGCTAGTGTAACAGAATCTGAAATTAAAACTGCTCCTACAAGTGCTCTGTCAATAGTTATTTCCTGTAGCCAATGGCCCAGGAAGGCCAGAATGTGCTCATATATGACTGATATAAAACTTATTTTTTTCGTGCATGAATGACATTTTGTAATTGTGGAAATACGGATCTTGCTGTGGTATTAAAATTAAACGTACCACGTGATTCTAACAAAGGAACTGATTGTGCCACATAGAAGCTATCAGTGGAAAGATTGAAAGCATCAGTTGCATCCTGAAATACATTTAACACTGCTGTTAATTCAGCTAACTGAGCTGAAAGACCAGGCATTTCAATGATTACCCATTGATTATTCATAAGCTATCCAGCTCATCCCTTAGAGGAACCATCAGTAAATATCACAAGGGCATTACTCAAAGATTGTAGAGAAGTCATGTTAGGAAATATCACTTTATGCACATTTAAGAACTTTATCAGTTTATCCTGAGTATAATGATTATCTATAATTCCTAGAAATCCTACCTGAGCAAGCAACCAGTCTGTGCTATGTTGTTTTAGCCAGGAATCTTGACCTGAAGTAAAAGGCTGAATGATAACATCTGGCTCTTTGCCAAAATAAGTCAGTGCTTGCTTTCTACCAAGCATGATCATTTGGGCTACAGCTTCATAATATGGCAAGATATTATGTTTAGGAGATACCCTTGAATGTATCCACATGAGAGGTTCTTTTGCCACAACGCTGTAGGAGTGTGAGTTGTATTGAAAATTAACAAATGCAAGGGTAAGGAATAATCTATGTAAGTAACAAATTGATTTTCAATAGCTCTTTCTACCTGTTGTAAAGCTGACATACCTTCTTTAGTTAAAAATCTAGGAGAATTTGGATCAGAATTACCTCTGAGAATATCAAATAAAGGTTTCAATTCTCCTGTAGTAAGCTTTAGATAGGGACAAAGTCAATTGATATCACTTAATAATTTTTGAAAATCATTTAAAGTTTTTAATCTGTCTCTATGAATAACTATCTTTTGGGGAATAATAGCTTGATCTGTGAGTGTAAAACCTAAATAACGGATCCTGAGTTTTCACCTTTTCTGGAGCTATCTGTAGTCCCTTTTCATTTAAGGCATCTTGTAAATCTCTATAACTTAAAAGCACATCCTGAGGATTTTTTTTTCCTGCTAACAGGACATCATCTGTGTAGAGGGCAATATATATCACTGGCCATTTTTTCTTTATAGGGTCAATGACTTGTGCTACAAATTTTTAACATAACATAGGACTATTAGCCATGCCCTGAGGAAGAAGTGTCCATTGCTATCTCTTCATAGGCTCTTTAAAATTAACAGATGGAACACTAAATGTAAGTCTCTCACAACCATCAGGGTGCAAAGGAATTGTAAAGAAACAGTCTTTTAAGTCCATAACTATTTTGAAATAGCCTTTAGGAATTGCCACCAGAGTTGGAAGTCCAGTTTGCAATGTTCTCATAACTACCATTGTTTCATTTAACTTTTTTAGATCTTGAAACAGTCTCCATTTACCTGATTTTTTTTTATGACAAATATTGGTGTATTCCACAGGGAAGTGGATTCCCTCAGATGTCCTGACTCTAATAGCTCCTGTACTAACAAAGAAGCAGCTTCCATCTTTTCTTGAGATAAAGACCACTGATCAACCCACACTGTAATATTATTCCACTGAATTTTATCTGCATGGAGTACAGGCAAGATAGTGGCTATCATGAAAAATGTTTTGAACATTTACTATTAGAATGAGGCTTAGGGCCTCCAGATGTTCTAATGTCCTGTTTTGACATCTGCTTATTAACTATTTCGTTAGGGTTACACAAGACAAGACCCATCTGTGACAACAGGTCTCTCTCCCACACAGTAACCGGAAAATTTGACATAACATAAGGCTGAATTTGTCCTGAATTACCTTTCTCATCTCTCCAGGTTAGAAGCTTAGAGCTTCGTTTTGGGTTATTGGCATAACCAATTCCTTGTAGATGAGTAATTATCTTAGACAAAGCCCAAGTTGAGGGCCAGTCTATTCCTCTAATAATAGTAACATAAGCTCCATTATCTATTGAACCTTCAAAACTTTTTCCTTCAATAATTAAATTAACATTAGGTCTTTTACTAGTAATAGATTGTACCCAGTATACATCAGAAGAACCAAAACAACTCTGTCCTTCCTCATTTTTAACAAAATTAGAAGACAATGGATACAGAGGGATTAAAAGAAGCTGAATAATTCTCTGATTAGCAGGTACTGTAATAACACCATGAGGGGAAGAAGCCATAATCTTAATCTCCCCCTGATAATCGCAGCCAATAACACCTGGATAGATCTGTAATCCATTCACAATTGAGCTACATCATCCAATAATAATTCCCCAAGTCTCAGTTGGCAAAGGCCCAAAAACTCCAGTGGGCAGATTTGAACTCCCATTTCTGGCATTAATACTGTGTGGCAGGTGGAACAAAGGTCCAATCCTGCACGTTCTTGGCTTGCCCTGGAAAGGTTCAAGACAGATTTCCTTTGCTGGGTGAAAGCCTCATGGCCCCATATGCTGCCTGTTGTTTTAAGAAGGGGGCTCAGGGCTGGCCTCCATGCATTTCCCGACCAGATATTGTCTTGAAAGCCTTTTTTAAGTCGACAATCTTTGACCCAATGCTTCCCTTTCCTGCAATGAGGACAGACTCTCAGGGCAGCACCTGCCTGCTGCCTACTTGTGGCTCCTAATTTCCTAGGGCAATCATTTTTAACATGATTTATACTTCCACATATGAAACATCCTCTATTTTCCCACCTTTGTTCCAGGATCTCTTGAACTGTAGTTCCCTGCAATGCAGCCACCATAGCCAAACCTTGATTATAGGAAGGTCCAATATCTGCACAAAGGTAAATATATCCAGATAAATCCATTCGATGCTTGTGTGGCTGAATAGCTACTCTGCATGCTGCATTAGCATTCTCATAAGCCAGTTGTGTAATAAGCAGACTGTCCATATGAGATTCTCCAAAGGTTCTGCTCGAAGCTTGCTGTAACCTGGCTATGAAATTTTCAAAAAGCTCCTCTGGACCTTGCTGGATGCCAGCTAGGTTTCCACTAACCTCAACTTTCATAGGTAATTGAATCCAAACCTTTCTCGCTGCTATCGCAATTTGTGCATATACTCCAGGAGAATACTCAATCTGTTTAGCATTTTCTTCATTCTACCCTTCTCCCAGAAGCATGTCTAAATTCCATTCTGGGTTGCCTGACTGAGCGTTCTGCCCAGCCTTCTTTTTGCTGATCTCTCGCCATTCTGAGCTCCAAAGCAGAAAATCCCCTGCTAGCAGTGTTGCCTTACATAAGGTCCTCCAATCTTGAGGTGTTAAATTTGACTCTATAATATTGTCCAAAAGTGACTGCATAAACAAGGCGTTTGGACCATATTGAGCCACTGCTGCTTTTAAATTTTTTATCACCTTGAATTCTAAGGTTTAATATTGTCTATATCTTTCTTTCTGTTGATCAAGCCGTTCCACTACCTGAAACATTAGTACTCCCAAAGTGTCCTGCCCATTTTCTCAAGCCTGATAAATTGCTCTTTCTAAAGGCAAATGGCCTGTCTCCAGATAGCTGTCCTATCTTTTGCCTGATACTGATACTTTAGTTCATTCAACTCATTATTCAATTTCTGTAACTTGATTTCAAACTCCAATTTGCTTGATTACAAATCTCTCTGAGCCTTCTCTCCTATTATAGTGGACCAAGAGGGAGCGGATAATGCGTATGAACACTGCTCCTCTCCACGAGATCTAGTACATCCACTTTCTGAGGAAGTATTCTGACTCTCTTGACTTTCCGTATCTGTGCTCTCTAAGGCTTGTGAGCTCAAATCTCTTTCTGATTCTGCTTCTTTTCCTCTAAAATTTCCTCTACAAGTCCCCAAATGCAGAGAGTGAATCTGTCCATCCTATTATTTCTCAGAGCTCTTCTGATTTTTTTCCCAAGACTTTTTATTTAACTTACTTACTCCTTGGAGCCATGGGCAACAAGTTTCTAACTCATCTGAGAGATCCTTTAATGCATCTTTTTCAATCCTATTTTCTCTTAGTAGAAGCAACTTTTTATGCTCAATATTGCTGCTTTCAACTCATTTGAACCCATTTTCACTGTTATACCCCTAGGTGAATTAAGTGCCTGGCCAGCATCAACTCAGCCTAGACCCGTACACTTCTTGCACACACAACAATACTTCTACAATACTAAAATAAGGCTAGTGCTAGCATCAAAATTACCTGCCATGCAGAATGGTGTATGACCTTTTACCTTTACCTTCTGAATTCTTTAGGCAGAGCTCTGCTTTTTGACGGTGTGTCCTTCATCTACCCTCAGTATCTGAGTCCATGAGTTTGGGGCACCATATGAAACTGTCCTACAGTTTCATGAACTTAGGTGGTTTCCTCTCTCAGTCGAAGGAAATGAAAGGACCTGTAATATAGGGATCAAGAACAAAAGGACATGGAGCCAAGTTGAGCCCCAATCAAGACTTCCTCTTTACTTTGGAATATTTCAAATATATATAGGCACAAGGAAAACTAAAACTGAACCTCTAGGTTATATGATATTTGCATAACATAAACACTGTAGAAAAAGTCAGGTGCCAAGAGTCTCTTAGCAGCTCGGATGTCTGTGGATGTCTTCAGGCAGTGGGCATATCTCAGCATGAACTCCTCAGGCAGCTTTCTTCAGAGACAAGCTGACAGTCTGCAGAGAGTCTTTTGTCCCAACCCCAGATGGTATCCAAAAGCGGAGATTGCCAGCATCCAAAGGCTGAGCTGGGTGGCGAAGGCAACACAAATGATGTTGACTCAACTTGCTGTTAACAGGTAGAAGAATGCAAATTGATCCATTCTTATCTCCCTGTACAAAGCTCAAGTCCAAGTGGTATTAGGACCTCCACATAAAACAAGATACATTTGTAAGTCAGGCCAGAACACTGCTGGGCCTTGACTGAGAACATCTCTCTCCCTGCTGCTGAGGCCTGCAGTGGGGTGCACATTAGTTAAAAAGGAAGAAATGTATAAATGAGATATTTTATTATAGGAAAGAGAAAACAGGCTGGTCAAGTAGAGAGAAGCAAAGGAGAGGAAGATGAGGAGAAGAGAAGGAGAGAGAAATGAAAGAAAAGAAAGCAAAAAGGCAAGAGAAAAGAACGAAGAGCAAGAGAGAAAGAAAAGAAGCAAGAGAGAAAAGAGGGCAAGAGTGGGACAAAGAGCAAGAGAGAGAGAGGAGGGGGAAAACTGTCCCTTATATTATATGGGGCGTTGCATGCCTGGATGTGGTCACATGACTGGGTGTAGGGTCCAACTAAAATGCTGGGAGATTGGGCCATTTTCTCCATGATAGAGCACACATCTCCTGCAGGGGGGCAGCTGTGAGTGGTTGTGACTGAAGCAGGAGCCAAAGACTTGGGAGTTATAGCCGAGTTCCTTCTGACGCCTGCAAGCAGAAAATTGCCCACTGAGGCTCCAGGGCTCAAAGCCAAATACTCTTCTGAGCCTAAGTTGGCTGAACAGTCCACTGCCCCACATACATTGAAACTAATGGAAGAGAAAGTAGAGGAGAGACTTGAGGATATGGGCATATCAGAAAATTTCCTGTAAAGAGCATTAATGCTTTTGCTCTAAGATCAAGAATTCACAAATAGGACCTCATAAAATTGTAAAGTTTCTGTAAGGAAAAGGACACTGTCAATACACCAAAGAGCAACCAACAGATTGAGAAAAGACCTTTACCAATCCTACATGTGATAGAATGCTAAATTCTAATATATACAAAGAACTGAAGAAGTTATACTCCAGAGAACCCAATAACCCTATTAAAAATGGAGTACAGAGTTAAACAGAGTTCTCAACTGAGGAGTACCAAATGGCTAAAAAGTACCTAAAGAAATTTTCAACATTGTTAATCATCAGGGAAGTGCAAATCAAAATGACCCTAAGATTCTACCTCACACCAAGTCAGAATGGCTAAGATCAAAAACTCAGGTGACAGCAGATGTTGGCTATGATGAGGAGAAAGAGGAACACTCCTCCATTGCTGGTGGAATTGTAAGCTGCTACAACCACTCTGGAAATCAGTTTGGTGGTTCCTCAGAAAATTGGACAGAATACTACCTGAGGACCCAGCTATACAATTACTGGACACATACCCAGAATATGATTCATCATGTAATAAGGACACATACCCCACTATGATTATAGCAGTATCATTTATAATAATCAGAAGATGGAAAGAACTCAAATGTCCCTCAAGAAAGGAATGGATACAGAAAATGTGGTATATTTACACGAGTACCACTCAGTTATTGAAAACAATGAATGTATGAAATTCTTAGACAAATAGATGGAACTAGAAAATATTATCCTGTGTGAGGTAACACAGTCACAAAAGAACAAACATGGTATGTACTCATTGATAAGTGAGTATTAGCCCAGAATCCCAGAATATCCATGATACAATTTACAGACCATATGGACTTCACGAAAAGAAAGACCAAAGTATGGATACTTCCATCATTCTTAGAAGTAGGAACAAAATACTCATGGGATGAGATACAGAGACATAGTGTGAAGCATAGCATATGTCATCCAGAGACTGCCCCACCTGGGGATCCATCCCTATACGATCACCAAACCCAGATCCTATTGTGGATGCCAAGAAGTACTTGGTGATAGGAGCCTAATGTAGCTGTCTCCTGAGAGGCTCTGCTAGTATCTGACAAATACACAAGTGGATGCATGCAGGCAACCATTGTACTGTGCACAGGGTCCACAATGGAAGAGTTAGGGAAAGGACAGAAGTAGTTGAAGGGTTTTGAAGCCTCATAGGAGGAACAACAATATGAACCAACTGGTACCCACAGAGCTCCCAGAAACTAAACTTACCAAAGAGTACATATGGAGGATACCCCTGGTTCAAGCAGCATATAGAGCAGATGAAGGCCTTATCAATCAACAATAGGAGGATAGTCCCTTGGTCCTATGAAGGCTCGATGTCCTAGTGTAGGGGAATGCCAGAACCAGGAAGCAGGAATGGGTGAGTTGGTTAACAGAGGGAGAAGGGAGGTGATAGGGGTTTTTTTGAAGGGGAAACCAAGAAAGAGGATAACATTTGAAATGTAAATTTAAAAATATCTAATAAAAATTAAAGAAAAGAAATAAAAATTCTACCTAAGAAATTTTACTGCTGATAAAAAATTTTAGCTTAGTGGGTAGATATAAAATTAATTAAAAGAAGTCATTCTTCTTTACAAATGGGCTGAGAAAAATTAGGGAAATGTTAAACTTCAAAATAAAGACAAATAGTACAAAATATCATAGTGTAACTCTAACCAAGCAAAGGTAGATCTATACGACAAGATCTTCAGGTGCCTGAAGAAAGAAATGGAAGAAGAATTTGATAGATTGAAAGATCTTCCATGCTCATGAATCAGTAGGATTAAGTCAGTGAAAATGGCCATCTTAGCAAAAGCAATCTACAGGCTCAATGCAATCACCATCAAAATTCCAACATAATTGTTCACATATATGAAAAAAGCAATTCTCAACTTCATAGAAAAGAACACAAACAAAAAGGCTGTGATAGCAAAATCAATTCTCAACAATAAAAGAACTTCTGTCATAATTACCTTCCATGACTTCAAGCTGTAGTACAGAGCAATAGTGACAAAAACAGCAAGGTGTTGGCAGAGATACAGACAAGTCCATCAATGGACTAGAATTGAAGACCCAGAAACACACATATGCCTCTATGGACACTACCTTTGGCAAACAACCAAAATCATACTGTGGAAAAAAGAAAGCACCTTCATTAAATGCTGCTGGTTTAACTGGAAGTATGTCTGTAGAAGAAAGCAAATTAATCAATATTCATTACTTTGCACAAAGCTCAAGTCCTAGTGGATCAATCATTCAACATAACTTTGGATACACTGTGTCTAACAGAAAAGACAGTAGGAAATATCCTCAAACATATTGATAAGGGTGATAATCTCCTGTACAGAACACCAATATCTCAGGTTCTAAGTTGAATAATTGATAAATGGGACCTCATGAAACTGAAAACCTTTTGTAAGGCAAAGGATACTGTCAATAGGACAAATGCCAACCTACAGATTGGGAAAAGCTCTTCACTAATCCAATTTCTAATAAAGGGTTAGTGCTAGACTCCAACAAATGATGTTAGACTCCAACAAACCAACTAACTCAATTGAAAAATAGGGGACTGATGTAAACAAGAATTTTCAACATAGGAATCATGAATGGCTAAGAAACATTTAAGGAAATGTTCAAATTATCAGTGTGACTCAAATTAAAATGACCCTGAGGTTCCACCTTACACCAATCAGAAAGGCTAGTATCAAAAACTAAAGTAACAGCACATGCTGGTGAGGGTGCAGAGTAGGGGAACACTCCACAATTGCTGGAGGATTGCAAACTTGTACAACCTCTCCGGAAATCAATCTGGTGGTCCCTCAGAAAACTGGAAATAGTTCAAGCAGAAGACTCAGCTATACCACTTCTGGGCATATACTCAAAAGATGTTCCACCATACCAAAGTGACAGGTGTTCCTTTATTTTCATAACAGCCTTACTTGTATTTGGCAAAAATTGGACACTACTGAATAATGGATAAAGAAAATGATGTTCATTCACAATATAGAATACTATGCAGGAATTAAAAATAAGCACATCATAAATATTGCAGGGAAATGGAAGGAACTAAAAATATTATCCTGAGTGATGTAAATCAGACCCAAAAGGACATTCATGATATTAATTTACTAATACAATATTAGCCAAAAGGTGCATAATACTCAAGATACATCACACAAATAATATGAAGTTAAAAAAGAAAGAAAGGCCCAAGTGAGGATGGGCTTTTATCCTCACTTAGAAAGGGGAAGAATATAATCAAGGGAGGCAGGTGGAAGGTGGGATCTTGTTAGTTAAAGAGAGAAGGAGAGATAAATGGGACAGGATTAGATATAGAGGGAGACAGGAGAGAAATCTAGAAAGCCAGGAGAATGAACAGAAATATGCAGTTGCTGGGAGCAAGGCTCGTGGGACCTGTAGAAATCAAAGAGTCTTGGGATTTTAGAAGTTCCCAGGACTCAATGTAGATGAACTTATTTGAAATGTCCAACAGTGGGGAGATGGACCTGAAGAGACCCCCTACAGTCAGACACTGCATCCAGTAGATGGATGAGGACACCAACC
Organism: Montemys delectorum; assembly: GCA_019843815.1. Classification (NCBI taxonomy): domain Eukaryota; kingdom Metazoa; phylum Chordata; class Mammalia; order Rodentia; family Muridae; genus Montemys; species Montemys delectorum. The sequence goes on along the minus strand of JADRCD010197000.1, from coordinate 42,549 downwards.
CACCTTCAAAATATTTGAACCAAAAATGTTCCTGTGTAAAATTAATGCAGGGACAAAAATGTAGCAGACACTAAAGGAATGTCCAACCTTTTAGACACCCAACTTGGGATCTATCCCATCACGAAAACCCTATGCAGGTAACAAACTCTGACACTATTGCTGATGCTATGTTGTGCTTGAAGACATGAGCCTAGTATGGCTGTCCTCTGAAAGGTGTACCAACAGCTGAATGAGACAGATACAGATACTTAGAACCAACCATCGGACCTATGCTGAGAAATCCTATGAAGAGGTAGACTGAAGGAACTGATTGAGATGGCAACCTCAAAGGAAATCCAATAGTGTTAACTATCCTGGAACCCTGGGAGCTCCCAAAAGGTAAGACATCAACCAAAGATAATGCATGTGCTGGTTAGAGGAACCAACATATATGTAACAGAACTGCTTTGTCTGCCCTCAATAGGAGAAGATGTATCTAGACTTAGACAGACTTTATGTCCCAGTATAGGGGGAAAGTTAAGGGGAGGACCCTGTCATATGGAAAGTAGAGGGGGATTACGAAAGTACTCTGGGTTGGGATACTGTGAGGGAGACAACATTTGGGATGTAAATAAATAAATTAATCAACAAATGGGCAGTGGTGGCACATGCCTTTAATCCCAACACGTAGGAGGCAGAGGCAGGCAGATTTTTGAGTTTGAGGCCAGTCTGGTCTACAGAGTGAGTTCCAGGACAGTCAGGGCTACACAGAGAAACCCTGTCTTGAAAAACAAAACAAAAACAAAAACAAAACAAAACAAAACAAAATAATCAACTAATTAAAAAAAAAAAAGAAAAATATTTCCATGTCACCTTCCCACATAGGGCTGTAAGCTACTTGATAAATTTGCTAAATATTCTTCATTGGGGACCCTGTACTCAGTCCAATGGATGGCTGTGAGCCTCTACTTCTGTGTTAGTCATGTAGTGTCAGAGCCTCTCAGGAGATAAGTATCTCAGGCTCCTGTCATCCAGCACTTGTTGGCACCCATAATAGTGTCTAGATTTGATGACTGAATATGAGAAGGACTCCCAGTTGCAGCAGTCTCTTAGTCTCTGCTCCATAGTTAGCCTCTATAACTCCTTCCATGTACATTTTGTTCCCCCTTTTAAGGAATGAAGTATCCTCACTTTGGGCTTCCCCCAATGAAGGAGCTAGAAAAAGGACCCAACAAGCAAACAAGGGGTTTGTAGCCCCTTAGCATGAACAACAATATGAATTAATTACAACCCTCAGTGCTCCCAGAGACTAAAACTCCAACCAAAGAGTACATATGGGGGGACTCATGGCTCTAGCAGCGTGTGGATGGCAGAGGATGGCCAAGACAGTCATCAATGTGAAGAGAGGACCTTGGCCCTGTGAAGGTTCTATGCCCCAGTGTAGGGGAATGCCAGGGCCAGGAAATGGGAGAGGGTAGGGTGGTGAGCAGGGGGAGGAGGGAGGAAACAGTGGATTGTTTTAGTTTTAGGGGTTTTTTTTTCTTATTTTATTTTTTTTTCTTTTTTCTTTTGGAGGGGAATCTGGGAAAGGAGATATTGTAAATAAAGAAAACATCTAATAAAAATAAATAAATAAATAAATAAATAGAAAAAAGTTTGCTAAATATCATATTTAACATTATTTTAATGAGTGTCTTAAATAATTACTTTTAGTCTTAGACTCTTTATCTAGTTGAGCATGACTTTGTCTTTTTGGTTTTTTGCCTCTAGCTCCCTAAGTGAGCGCCACTTTTCTTCACTCTGAAAATGTCAATGCTTCATTTTATTACCTTTGGCTCTTTACACTTATTCCAATATTTTGTTTATGTTCCTTCTTTTCTCACATGGTGATTCCAAGGGCAAGCCTTTTTTTGTTATGTCACATATACAACTTGAAGCTGACTGAAATGCTGATCCATTGGAATGTGTAAACTGGATTCTAATAATTCGTGTCTTAAGAGAGAATAAAATTTCTTAAGGGATTCTCAGCCATTGAAGCAGCTATATTGTATTTTCATCTCCCTTATCTGCTCTGCATCCACTGATCACCAAGGACCAATCAGTCATTCTCATTGTCTGCATCTATTCTGACAAATATTTTCAGAAGAGAACTTTGAGAAATCCCATTTTTACACTCATTTTACAGAGGAGAGAGATTTCTCAACAAATTAAAAATCTTCTGTCTGTCTTTTATTTAGTTTTATTTTTGAGACCTGGTTTACATTAGTGCAGGGCTATAGGATATGTGTGTAGTTTGGTTACTGGAGGGTGGGTGGGTAAGTCCATGTTGGTGATTATTATAAAGAAACAGTGATGCATCAGTGTGAATAACTGGGTCCTGGGCTTTGCCTGTGAAGGTAACCTCTGGACCTTCCTTAAAGGGTACAGAGACTATTATAGGAAGGGATCTTTATTTAAAATTTTATTATTTAACCTATTTTTACATTCCATACCTTATCTCCCTCCTGTTCCACCCTCTAACTATTCCACATACAATACCTACATCCACCTGCCATTTCCAAAAGGATGTCTTCACTCCCTCCCACCTTTACCCCACAAGTACGCCTCACTTCCTAAGGCTTTGAGTTTCTTGGGGGTTAGGTGAATATTCTCTGAATGAGTCCAGACCTGGCAGTCCTCTGTTGTATATGTGTTGGGGACTTCATATCAGCTGGTGTATGCTGCTTGATTGGTGTCTCATTTTCAAGGGTTCAGGTTAATTGAGACTGCTGGTCTTCCTATAGGGTCACCCTATTCCTCAGGCTCTTCCAAATTTTCCCTAATTCAACCGTATGGTTCACCAGCATCTGTGTATTGGTTGGGTGCAAGTATCTTCATCTGAATCTTTCAGCTGCTTGCTTGGCCTTTTGGAGGGCAGTCATGCTAGGCTCCTGTTTGGAAGTACAAGATAGTATCAGAAGTAGTGTCAGGTGGTGGAGCCTCCCCTTAAGCTCGATCTTGATTTAGACCTGTCACTGGACCTCCTTTCCCTTAGGCCCTTCTCCATTTTTGTCCCTGCACCTACAGGTCTCTGGCACATTTTAGAAGGTCTTCCCTCACCTCCTGCCTCCTGAGGTTGCCTGTAGAAAGGAATTTTTAATGATCAGGATTGTCAAAGATGAGAGATGTTGTTTTTTTTCCCCTATAGAATAAATACAATTGAATTCTAAAGGGACATCTATTAACAGATGATAGTTCTTCCACGATTATGAGAAAACCTAAACTTTCTCTTCTTCATGCTTGTCTTTAGGAGACAGGATATAAGTACTTGGGCCAAGATACCACACATACAGGAACCTGTAGATGAGTGATCTTGAAGAGGAACATAAGGGAGATCTGTATCCCAGATATTAGGCTAGAGAGAAGACTGAAAGAGGGAATCCAGAAGACATGTTTGTGGGGCAGTTCTCACAGCCAGAGTCCAGTAGAGCAGAGCCACTTTGAACCCCAGAGACCTACTGAGCACCTGCTCGAAGGGACAGAAGGCGTTTGGTGAATTGCTCCTGAGACCATAGCTCAGATTTCAGCCCAGACCCCTCACAGCTGCCCCTGCAGGAGATGTGTGTTCTATAAGGCAGACACTGCCTCAAACTCCCAGCATTCTAGCTGGACCTTACACACAGTCATCTGACCACAAGCCAGGCATGCCATGCCCCATACAATAAAAAGGGTGGTTTGCCCCCTCCTCTCTCTCTTGTTCCCTCCTCACTCTTGTTCCCTTCTTCCCCTCTCGCTCTTGCTTCCCCTTTTCTTGCTTGCTTCCTCTCTCTTTGCTCTCTCTCTCTCTCTTCTTTGCTCTTTGTTCTCTTCTCCTTCTTCTCCTCTCTCTGTCTCTCTGTCTCTCTGTCTCTCTGTCTCTCTCTCTCTCTCCTTCCTCTCCTTTCTTTCTCTCCACTCAACTAGCACATTTCCCCTTCCTACAATAAAATAACTCATTCATACATTGCCTCCCTTTTAATTAAGGTGCCGTGCAGCAAACAGGCCAGCCCCGGGAGGAGAGAGAGAGACCTGGGCCTCAGCACCAGGCCCCCTGCCACCCTAGGGAGAGAGAGAGCCACAGCAGGCCGGGCCTGGGCCACAGCCCAGGTCCCCCCATCTCCTTATTGAGCCAACACATGTTCATATTATTTGGATGATCTTGCAAGATGTGGAATGAGGGGAAATCATCAGAGTCCATAGTTCCCTTATTCCCAAATAATAGCACAGAAGTCTGGTAAATGTGACTCAGATCAAGTTCTTACTAGTTTTGTTCCACTACTAACAATGATTGAAGAGATTAGTGTTTTGTTAAATAGGAATGTGAGTTATGAACACATTGGAGATAACAAAAATGAAGTCTAGAGAAAGCTGAGAGTGAAACGAAGTTAGAAATAATGTGGTTGAAGCAAAAGGCACCATGAAGTTAGCACTTTAGCACCTAGGGTTATGGACATTCTCCAACTGCCATTTGTTTTATGTTTAGTTCAAATGTAACACACCTTAGATACAACTAAGGATTTCCTCTCCTCACAGCCATTCCCTTTTCTGTAATAGTTTATCATTGCTTCCAAAAAAGAAAACAAAGGTTACAAAATAACCATCTTACAGATTAAGTGGAAGAAAAGCAGTGTTTAATTTTCATAAGGGTTAAAGACACAAATGATGAGTTTACTTTAGAAAAAGAATTCTGTTTCCTCAAAGGCCTCTGTGTTTAAAGTCCAGAGTGGTTTTTCTTCCTATTTTACACAATGTATATACTTCCCTATTTTGTTTGTATTCAGGTGTCTAAGTCTTATAAGGACGATTCAGAATAGGTTGTGATGACAGTAAAGTTTTGAGTTTTATCACTTTTTCTCAAGTTCTGTTATCAAATACAGTCATGTTTTTGGAAAAGTCATGTCGTATCATCTTTACATATTTTGTCAGTTAACTATATCTTTTCAGCTAGTTACAAAAATTGATTTTAACTACCATACTAATACATAGGCATGATTACTTTGCTAATCCATTTAATATTACTTTAATGCTGTTCTAGGTATATTCAGTTTTAGAATCACAATTTTAAGTCATTTTTCAGAATAATATTTATTTACCCAAAGGAGAATTGGTACCATTCTTGGTTTCTATTTTGCCTATTTTGGGTTACTTTCATAAGAGGCAGAGTGGTTCTTTTAAACTAAAGAATACACAAGGTCTCAGTCGAAGATGGTAGTGTCAGAGATGTGTAAGAGAAAATTGCAGGGATATACATGTATGAATTTATAACAAGAAGAGTAACTATTTTGTATGATAACAAGAGAACTAATCAAAAGGCAGAAAAATTAATAAAATTCTGTTTTTTATAAAAAAGTATAAAACTGTATTATACTATTATATTAAGCTATTAAAGTCTACATCTACACTGGCACACATATAGGTAGACTAAGTATATTAAATTATTTTTTTTAAAAAGTCCCAGTTGGGTAGAGTGTATAGAATTAGCGTGGAGGAGAAAAAAAGGATGGTATACAATTATGGAGCTCTCAAACAATAAGAAAAATAGTTGCAAGAATGAACGATTACATAAAATACACATTTTTGTAAGGATAAAACTATACAAAACTGTTTGTGGTGTGTAATTGAAAGTTTGAGCCAGCCCATTTCTTTATTCTTATCTCACACTATGATAGCTTTGTTTGTCAATTCTTCTATAATCTGATTTTACTGGGCCCATTGAGTTCAGAGATGATATTTTTCTTTCTTGGTTCATTACCCTATTCACACATGCAGAAGAAGATCAGGCAAGTAATATGATCTGAATGTTATTTGACAGATTATCTCATCCTGTTCCAGGACTCACCAAGCCAATATCAAGGAGAGATTCTACCAGCGCTTCTAATTCCAACAACACACAAAGTGAGAAATTCAGCCTGGTTTATCACTCTGTTGTTTCGCTCTAACTTTTACAATTAAAAGTCAGTCTAAAATACATACCAATGAACACTCAGGCCATTCTCACTATTTTTTTTTTATATTAGATATTTTCTTTATTTACATGTAAATTTTTCCTTTCCCAGGTTCCCCTCCAAAACAAACAAACAAACAAACAAAAACAACAAGAACAAACCCCTTTTGCCTCCCCCCTCCCCATGCCTGCCACCCTACCCTCTCCCACTTATTGGCCCTGGCATTCCCCTACACTGAGGCACAAAACCTTCACAAGGCTGAGGTCCTTTCCTCCTATTGATGATCGAATTTGCAATCCTCTACTCTACACATGCTGCCAGAACATTCAGTCCCACCCTGTATAGCCCTTGATTGGTGGTTGGGTCCCTGGGAGGTCTGAAGGTACTAGTTAGTAATTGTTGTTCATCCTAAGGGGCTGCAAACCCTTCAGCTCCGTAGAACCTTTCTCTAACTCATTCATTGGGGACTGTGTACTCAGTTCAATGAATGGCTGTAAGCCTCTACATCTGTATTAGTCAGGTATTGTCAGAGCCTCTCAGGAGATAGCTATATACTTGTCCTTCCTTCAGTCTCTGCTCCATAGTTAATCTCTGCCACTCCTTCTGTGGGTATTTGATTCCCCTTTTTAAGAAGTAATGAAATGTCCACTTTTCATTCTTCCTTCTTCATAGGTTTCTTGTGGTTTGTGGGGAGTTCTTCCTGTATTCCAAACTTCTGGGCTAATAACCACTTATCAAAGCCATTCTCACTTTAATATATTATCAGCAGATACCTACACGTGCCTTGACATCAAAGTGAAGGAGATCCCAAGAACAGCTTTTCTGTCTCCTTTAAATTCATTTACACCTAGAGAAAACTATAAAGCTTTTGACAACTGGAACAGATTTTTTTTAATCCTAGCATATCCTCTTCAGAATACACACTCATTAAAGCATCAGTGAAAGTACGTTATCACTGTAAATTCTCACTGATATTTTCCAGTAGAGCATTCAAACAAATTAATGTCCTAAGTAATCCCTGTCAAATCTTCTAGTCCCATCTTAAGTCTTTAAAAACAATGACTCCCTTCATAAGGTTTTTAAAAATGGTGCTTTTCAGTCTTCTGTGATTATCCTGTTCCATCTACTGTTCTCAAAGCAGCAGAGACCTTTAACTTTCCCTACTAATTCTGTTTACTATTGTATATTAGTTTCCAATAACTTTGAAAAGCGTTTATGAGCATTATCTGAAAAATTCCATTCACCTTTTGTTTGGTAAATTTATATGTCTCAACATTATTCTGCTTCTTAGGGTATAGGATTGGAAAGATTTATCATGTTCACCTGGTTACAAATGCATGCTCAGTCTCAGGACAAGAAGGTGAATAATGAATATACAGAGACTTAAATCATGACATTGCCCTTGACAATCCTTATTCTGTAATATGACTTGCATTTGACCTGAACTCGATGCTGGGAAGACAGAACCACTCTCATCTTGCTAGTTACCTCTTCTGTCAAGTCTGTATAGTTGCTTCCAGTTTGTTCTCAGATAACATTCTATGCTCACTACCCGTAGCAATTCTTTATAAATATTTTACATTTTCAGTTAAATACATACTGATAACTTCTGAAATTAGTATGAGTTAGTTTACTTATGAGCTGAATTTATTTTAATTTATCCATGACACCTGTGTGAATGTCAAAGTACAACTGGAAGATATTAATTTTCTCCTTTTACATGGTGTGCCCCAGGGACTGAAGGTTTATCTTTATGGGGCTGAATTTCATTTGTTTGGACTTACATGGTAAAGTAGACTCTTTCAGTCAACAAGGGAGGATGGATTTAGGAGATAGAGTAGTGGAGTTAGTCAAAACATTTTCTGTGCAGGAAAGTATTAGCAGGCTTTCCTAAGGTTTTTCTGTTAAGGTAAGTTTCCCTGGGTTTTGGAGAGTTCTTATTGGAATTGGTAAATTGAAGTAGACAGCCTTTTTTGATCTTTAATATTGAGAAGACTGTCATGCTGACCAGAATATCTTATAAATGTGTGCAAGGGATTGGCTGTGCTACAGCTAGAAGGAGAGAAGGAGCTGTGCTGGGATGTCACCCACTTGCCATTGATGCCAAGTATTTATATGAAGTCAGAACCTGCATCCCAGATCAGTTTTTGTCACATTCTTCCCTTTTTGTTTATTCTGATATGGCAAACTTAGTTGTATTTTGTCTTCTTCATCCCTATAAAAGACCTGTGTCATTGTCTCACTTCTACTTCCCATGACTCAGCAGGGTGAACCTTCCCAGATCTGTGGGATAGGGGAAGGAGGTGCTATACTGACTGCTGGGAGATATATTTCTTTCTTAGGGACCATTATTTCCCTGATTCAAAATAGGATTAAATTAACAGCAAAAAGGATTTCAACATCCCAATTTGATGGACAGTATAGAAATTAGAGAGGAGTAAATTGGGATGGATTTGACCATGACACATTAAATACACATATACACCTCTCAAACATCAAAAAAAATTGCAAAAATATACAATGGTATAAAATAATATAAAGTGGAAACCATAGAACACTGATATGTTGTATAATTTAAAGCTGGAGACAGTGCATTTCTTCATTCACATTTAGTTTTGTGATAGCTTTGTTTGACAGTTCTTCTATAATCCGATTTCACTGAGACCACTGAGTTCTAAGATGATATTTTTCTTTCAAGGTTCATTTCCCTATTCACTCATTGCTGATACTGAAGAAGGTCAGAAAAAGAATAATGATCTCAGTATCATTTGACAGATTATTCCTGTATATTTCATGACATACAAAGCCTATATCAAGGAGAGCTTCTTCCAGTACTTTAATACCATCAACACATAGTGTGAAATATTCAGCCCAGTTCTTCCCTCTGATGTTTCTCTCTAACTTTTGCAGTAAAAGGCCAGTCCAAAATATATATTAAATAAACCACAAGGCAATCTCACCTTTTATTTATTATCAGGAGTACCATAACATCAAATAGAAGGAGTTTCCAAGAATAAATACTTTCTATGTCTCCTTTAAAGCCTTTACATCTAGGGAGAACTGTATAGCTTTTTCACAACTGGAACTGATTTGCCTAGTCCTAACAACTTCCTTTCAGAATCATTATAGCATCATGAAAATTATATTATTGCTCTTATTCCTCAAATGCAATATTATCAGATACTAACAGTTGTTGAGGCATTCCTATGAAAATCTTTTACCTTTATACCTTCTTAGGCAGAGTTCAAGACTCAGTGATCTACTGTGATTGATGGAGACCTCTTAGGAATTTTTCTCTACAAGTTCATAGATGTCTTATCCCCAATACTGACATTATTCCTTATTTGTACTAAATTTAACATCATGCAACTCTTCAGAGAATATTGAATGATAGAATCAGTAAAAGTCAATACTAATTATGTATTATCCAAGAAAAGTTTAAACAGGGGAAAGATAAGTATAAAAAACAAACAACATGAGAGAAGAGAGTCACCATACCATGTACTCCAAGAAGATTCACTGCAAACAAAATACATTGTGTTCAAAATTAAACATAGAAGCAAGGTTCTATAAATGACATTAGCAATTGCATTAAAGGGCTAAATATAAGTATTGTTCCAGAAAATTGGAAAATGGAGAAAATTAAATTAATTGAAAATATTTAGTATCCATAAAATAATTTCACTGAGAAAATGAGGCATAACAAGAGTCATTATGTGAGAGAAGACGCATGTATTGAAAATCGATCAGAGAGCATCATAAAAAGTGGAAGTAAACCAGTGCATGAAAGACACAAAATTTAAGCTGTCTAGACTAGCCTAAACAATTAATGTTGGTTATTTGTGTACAGTGACAGTGAACAAAACTATTTCTAGGATGAAAGATGACCCAAACAACCTTACAGAATATCCTCAAGAAGAAAAGTATCCCACAAAACTCATATACAGTTGAACTCATGTTAATTATGCAAAATATATATTCATAGTCTTCTACAGTGGAAATTTCTATGGAGTTTTACTTGACATGTTTACTTTACAACTTAAAGGATTTTAGTAAGGACCAAACTATTTTATCCCATATCAACTCTGTCTACAAGGCATTTTGCTTAGAATTAGATTCTCCAAGATTGGAAAATTCTTTGTGGGCCAGAGTAGGCTGAGGGTCAATCTTCTGTTGTTAATGTCAGTAATATCATAGCACTTTACAAACTCCAGTAGGAATCACACCCATTTAACAAACAATAGTGAAATATGACACAGAAAGAACAATCATACTATGCTCATTCTTCATTGAAGCCAACTCTGCTTATACATATAGCCACATCTAAACAATACCTCTACTCTTCAATACACTTCAACCACACAGAGTATGATCAAGCATTTTCAATGCTATTGACACTAGAATAATGAATGTCATTAACATCAGTACCTGGGCTATTGAATATGAACAATATTCATATTTTTAACATATCTTTGAGAATTCCATATATGAGTAATATCTTAATTTCAAACCTGTCCTCTGCACCTATTTAACAATTTCTTTAAATTCATTACATTTTCTTTATTAATTATTACATGTTTATAAATATTACTGGTGAAGTCACTTTAGTAGTGCTTATACATGTTTAGGACAAACCACTTGAAATTGGGTGTATCAGAGGGTCATACTCAGAGAAGACTAATTTTCCCCCTGTCAGCAGTCACTAATTTACTCCAGCTCTTCATGCAAGTGTGTGGCCTTATGTGACTTCCTTATGTAAAATATTAAAGAATGCTGTCATTGTGTTGGGTGTGTTTATGCAAATGTTGTTCAGATTTGAAAGGTACAACTAACAATTTTTTTCCAAATTTTTTGTAACATTGATAATCATTACTAACAATCTACAATTCTAGTCTCTTTTCAAAAGTGTTAACTGAATCATTACTCTACTCCAGCAGCAATGCTTGAAGTAGATTAAGCACTATTACCATGAGTACTCATAATACTTCCCAGTGAGTGTCTGGAAGTTCACTTCGAGTATTCATATAATTTTTAGTTTAAGAGGGGGTTGAAGGCAATCAGCAGACCAAAACTCCACAACAAAATGAAGTCCTCAGGACACAAAGTCCTGTGGGTTCTACCTGTCCTACACATATCCATATTGATTTTGCTAACTAGTGAATTGCATCCCCTGAGTACTAAAGCCATTTTTTTGTTTCTCCTGCATAGCCTTATTAGTGTTTCTGTTTTTAATTACACAGCTTCATGAACAAGATATAGAAATAATTGAGTTTTCTCTTTCCATTTGTCTTTTTCTTCACTGCCATTGTCTTTAATTTAAATGAAAGACATTGTTCATAGAAATGTAGTGAATTTAGTAAAGACCATCATTGACATGATCTTTTCTCAGGATTTCTATGTTTACATCTAAGTACGTAAACACTGAAAATGTTGCAAATTTCATTTTAGGGTTTAATAAACCAGACTATAATCCTTGAACAGTCAGAGAGTTAGTATAATGTCCTGAAGCACAAGTAGAAAGCCTAATAATGGTGTTTATATATTCTTCTTTTGCATTACTTCCCTACTGTCTTTGGACCAATCTCATGTGAGAATTCAGAATCCCTAGTCTTTCTTGTTTACCAGATATAGGAGACCATACTTGTCTCAAGAACACACATGCATTTTTTTCTATAGTGTTGATATGTGAAATACAAAAGACAAGAACAAAAGGTGGAAGTTTGCAGTTAGAAAACAGGTTGTGAGAGATACAATTGTGAAATCAGTTCAGGGAAAGAAAACAATAGGAAAGTATTTCATCATTGTCCTAATATCTTCTGGCTCTGAGGAGCAAAACCAGAGCTTAATCTCAAATTTCTTTGCCAAAGTTAGTAATGAACCAGATAATATTCAGCACCAACCACCACCAGAAAGAGTATAAGGATAACCTGCCTCTCCTCCTGAAACCAAACAAGAAACAGCCCAGCAAGGAGGCCAGCACAAGGACTTTTCTTTCTTTCTTTTTCTTTCTTTCTTTCTTTCTTTCTTTCTTTCTTTCTTTCTTTCTTTCTCTCTTTCTTCCTGTCTTTTTTCTTTTTTTCTTACTTTCTTTTTTCTTTTATTTTTGTTTAGCTCCTATGTTTAGTCTTCTGTTATGCTTTAATTTTTGTATGAAACAATATTACTTACTGACTCAAAGCCTTTTAGAAATAGTCATCCAAACTGTGTCTGCCCCTGACTGTTCAGTTATGTGCTGCTGGCTTTTTTTTTATTAGATATTTTCTTTTTTTTTTTAATTTTTATTTTTTGTATTTTCTTTATTTACACGTACATTTTCTTTATCTACATGTCATATGATTTCTCCTTTCCCAGTTTCCCCTCCAAAAAACAAACAAACGAGCAAACAAAAACAACAAGAACAAACACCTGTTGCCATTTATCTCTTCTTATGTAAGCAGCAGTCTTACAATTATGGGAGCTTGGCAGTCAGCTTTGAAACTAGGGATTGTAAGACCTCCATTGCTTCTCTTCTTTATTTGATTATTTTAATTTTTCTCTGATACTTTTATTTCCATACAGATTTTAGGATCAGCTGGTCTACTTCTGAAATGAGAGCAGCTGGGATTTTTATAAGAACTGAATTGCATCTGTATTGGGCAGTGATGCCATCTCCACAATACTTTCCTTGGCGTTATATATGATGGGACACTGCTTGAAATCCCAGGATATGTTAAAGACCAGCCTTTCCTTCACAGCAAGTTCAAAGACATGCTCCAGTTGCACAGTGAACCTCTGTTTAAAAAATAAAGAGCTGGCTAGTAGGGTTGGAGTCTGTAAAAAATGGCTTCTTCATTAAGAACACTTCCTACTCTTCCATAGGATCTCAGTTTGGTTTCTAGCATTCTGTTATTTTCTTAATACAAAGTTCCAAAATCTACATTCCTCCAAACAAAAGAATGGTCAGATCTATCACAGCAATAACCCAGTTCTTGGTATCAAGTCCTTAGATTGTTTTGTTTTGCTGTAAAGCAAGAGCATGACAAAGACAACTTTTTATAAAAGAAAATATTTAACTGGGGCTAGTTTTAAAAGCCATGTAGGAAAGTCTATGGCAATCCAGTGAGTTTTCTACAGATAGCAAACTGTTTTGCATGGATGAGATGTGTGCACATGAAGAGTCATGGACCCTAAAGATTTCATCCCTGGATTGCTTTTCTCTGCTGATATGTCTTTCCTGCCACCATTACATAGCCTAATGATTTCTGGTCATCAGGCCATTCTATTGATCAAATTTCTAGCAGCTCAACATGAAGATTAACTCTTGTGAGTTAATGCATTTTAGATATATTAATGACTTTATAGAGTTCCTGATTTGATTCAAATAAATTTATGAAGAAAGGAGATAGTTTTAGATGTTTTGTCAGAAAGATAAAATAAAGACTCAAAGAATAGAATATGCTCCCTCATTATAGGTTTATAAATAAAAGTTGTATAATAAGGGAACTTTCATTAATTTCATTAAGAGATTTGTGTTGAAGGAGAATTATTCTATTTAGGACACATCGAAGGATGAGGCCACAGGTCTGCAATATGATAAAATAAGGTCATGTGAAATTGTTGCTTTGAATTTATAATGAAATTATAGAATTGAACATTACTTTGAACTTAACAGCTTTCTGTAACTCTCTTTTGTGCAACATTTATCTGGGAGATAATTTTATAAAAAAAAAAATTTGTCTAAAAACCAATAAGAGCAGTCATAAAAAAACCTAAAACATGGTGTTGGGGCTCTGCTCTATTAACCAAATGTGTATATGTGTGTATATCTTGTAGAAAATAATAGTAATAATAATAGTAATAATAAAAACAATCCACACTATGCAGGCAGGCCTTGGTGGGCTGGCTAGCCAGAAACTGGTGGGCATGGAAAGACTGTTCTCATCTTGTGGAGATTCTCTGATTCAGAACTCCAAAATCTCTCTACCCAATCTATCTACCCAGCCTGCTAAACTCCCACAGGCGTGTTACTACTATGACAAACCCAAGCTTCAAAATTCCCATGGTCTTTTGGTGTGCATTTCTTGCAAACCCAAACTTTGCTCCCATTACTTTTATCTCTGGAATCCAGTTGAGCTGATTTGTGAAGGAAAACACCACACAGACCTAGTTTAGAATCAAGGGAAACTGAATCTCTGGCTGCAACAACTAGAATCCTAATCTTGTAAGCAATATTTAATCTAAATGCTCCTGCAACAATTTCTGTTGGATTTTCCATATAAACTGAGGGTCACTAGTAGCTACATCTTGTCCTTCAATGTCCCAGTCAAAAAGGCAGTCTCTCTTGCATCTTCTGTTCTGCTCATCAACCTGGAAATCCCACCTCCTCACCCATGATTGATTTCTATATTTATTAGAGCAAAGTTAACAAGCAGTAACCCTGAGTACATGACTCATTCCTGGTTCCGGAGAGCCTCTCCTGGGAAAGCTGGGTTAACAGTAAAATACAAATAGCACCAGGACCATCGAAAAAATATGCATGTCTGTCTGTATGCCATATATATATATAATATATACATATATATATTATATATATATATATATATTACACATATAGGTATATGTGTATGTATGTAAGTATGCATGTATACTTGTGAAACTGATAAAATTAATGATTGGGCCTAGCTGAGAGTGTGTCTTTTTCATTATCCTTTTCTTTCTCTCTGGCTCACAAAGAGTTAATGAGCTCTGAGTAACGAGTAAGAGGCACATAAGTTAAAGAGTAAAGTGTCCTGTGGGGCAGTTTTCACAGCCAGAGTCCAGTAGAGCAGAGCCACTTTGAACCCCGGAGACCTACTGAGCATTTGCTCGAAGGGACTGAAGGTGTTCAGTGAATTGCTCCTGAGACCATGGCTCAGATTTCAGCCCAGACTCCTCACAGCTGCCCCTGCAGGAGATGTGTGTTCTATAAGGCAGACACTGCCTCAAACTCCTAGCATTCTAGCTGGACCTTACACACAGTCATCTGACCACAAGCCAGGCATGCCACGTCCCATACAATAAAAAGGGTGGTTTGCCCCCTCCTCTCTCTCTTGTTCCCTCCTCACTCTCTTGTTCCCTTCTTCCACTCTCGCTCTTGCTTCCCCTCTTTCTTGCTTGCTTCCTCTCTCTCTTTGCTCTCTCTCTCCTCTTTTCTCTTTGTTCTCTTCCCTTCTCCCTCCTCTCCTTTCTCTTTTTATCTCCTTCCTCTCCTTTCCTTCTCTCCACTCAACTAGCATATTTCCCCCTCCTACAATAAAATAACTGTTCATACATTGCCTCCATTTTAATTAAGGCGCCGTGCAGCAAACAGGCCAGCCTGGGGAGGAGAGAGAGAGGCCTGGGCCTCACCACCAGGCCCCAGCCAGCCCTAGGAGGGAGAGAGACCTGGGCTGCAGCACCAGGCCCCCTGCCACCGGGGAGAGAGAGAGCCACAGCAGGCAGGGCCTGGGTCACAGCCCAGCCCCCCCCCCATCTCCTTATTGAGCCAACAGAGTCCAAGTAATTCATTTTCTTTTCCTAATCTCTTCCAGTTATAAGCAGGAGTCATTTGCCAGTAGCCAGTAGCTCTTGGACCCAGAACAGTAAGAGAGAGTTAATGGCCAGAGGTCATCATCCTGTGGTCATTACACTGTGCACTTCACCTCAGTAAGTGATTGTTGGGGGACCTTTATGGGATAGCTTACAGTTTCCCAGGTTCATTCTAGTATCATCATAGTAGGAAGTATTCCAGTATAAAGGCAGAAATGGAGCTGGAGGAGCCATGAATTCTACATCTTGGTCTGAAAGCAGGCAGAAGGAGGCTCTGGATCTACTAGCCACAGTTGGGCATATATATGAGACCTCAATGCTCTGCCTCCACAGTGACATGTTTCTTTTAAAAAGGCCACACCTCCTGATATTGCAGTTTTCCATGGGCCAAGCCTATTCAAACCACCACAACAGGCAAATGTATCCCATACCTTAACTAAGAACATAAGCTCCTACAGTCAATATAGTTCAGTGTAGACCACCCTTAGTCTACACAAATGTTATGCTTATTAAACAACATAATGAAATCTAAATTGATGTGATATTCAGTTTATTTAGTTTTTAAATATCATAGTTAGCAAAACATTAAACCTCATAAATTTCCCAATAAATTGTTTGCTGAATACATAGGCTTTCACATATACACATTTTACTTTTGTAAATTTCTGAATATATCATGTAATATTTTTTGCTTGCAGTGAAAATTGATTTCTTTCATGTAATATATACTGATACTCATTTCCCATCTCTCACATCTCTCATTCCCTCTATCTCCCATTCCTTCTGAGTCTACCCCCTTTTTGCCTTTAGTTAGAAAAGAAACAGAATTCTAAGGGAATTATTATAAAATTTAATGTAATATAATATATTCAAAACAAAACCAAACCAGACATGTAAATGAACAAAACAAAGAAATAGAAGGAAAAGAGCCACCTCCCCCCCCCCCAAGGTCTCACAAAAAACAGTGACCCACTCTTCCCAAAGTCTGCATTTTTATATAAACACTTAACTAGAATAATATATATGCCAAGGACTTGTATAAAAAAAGAATAACAAAATGAAACAAAATACAATATGATTTTTTTAAAGGAAGTGTACTGGCACAGCATCATGAAACAAGGAACTCCCAGTTTTGCCCTTGGTTTAGCACATCTACTGCTCTGCATGCAGTCTAGGCTTAAGAATAGTTTGTTTTCTCAGTAAGAATAAATTTATAAAAACTAAATTTTCAATGGCAAGTTGTTATCAGTTTTAAATTGCTTCTGAGTTAGAGGTGGGGGCATTTATTTTAGACCAGTATTAATTTCTTATATCACAGGCTATGTAGTCTTAATAAAATCAGTTATTGTTTAGTTATTTACCCAGAGTTTACACCACCATTGCTTTTACTATGTTTAAGTATGGACCTTGAATTCCTGATCTTTCCAAGACTTTTATCATGAAGGAATGTTAGATTTTGTCAAATGTTTTATCAGTATCTAATGAAGTGATAATATGGTTTTTTCTTTGAGTTTGTTTATATAGTGTACTACGTTGATGGATTTCCATATATTGAACCATCCCTGCCTCCCTGGGATGGAGCCTACTTGATCATAGTACATGATCATTTTGATGTGTTCTTTGATTCGGTTTGCAAGAATTTTATTGATTATTTTTGCATCATTATTGATAAGGAAATTTGGTCTAAAGCTTTCTTTCTTTGTTAGATCGTTTTGTAGTTTAGGTATAAGAGTAATTGTGGCTTCACAGAATTAATTGGGTAGAATAACTTCTGTTTCTATTTTGTGGAATAGTGTGAGGAGTATTGGTATTAGGTCTTCTTTGATAATCTGATAAAACTCTGTGCCAAACCCATCTGGTCCTGGGCTATTTTTGGTTGGGAGACTATTGATAACTGTTTCTATTTCATGAGCAGATATGGGACTGTTCAGATCATTGATCTCATCTTGATTTAAATTTGGTACCTGGTATCTGTCTAAAAAATTGTCCATTTCATCCAGGCTTTCCAATTTTGTTGAGTATAGGCCTTTGTTGTAGCATCTCAGGACCTTTTGGATTTTCTCAGTGTCTGTTGTTATATCTCCCTTTTCATTTCTAATCTTGTTAATTAAGATACTCTCTCTGTGCTCTCTAGTTAGTCTGGCTAAGGGTCCATCTATTTTGTTGATCTTCTCAAAGAAACAACTCCTGGTTTGGTTGATACTTTGTATAGTTTTTTGTTTGTTTGTTTGTTTGTTTCTATTTGGTTGATTTCAGCCCTAAGTTTATTTCCTGACTTTGACTCCTCTTGGGTGAATTTGCTTCTTTTTGTTCTAGAGCTTTCAGATGTGCTGTTAAATTGCTGGTGTATGTGTTCTCCAGATTCTTTTTGGAAGCACTTAAAGCTATGAGTTTTCCTCTTAGGACTGCTTTAATTGTGTCCCATGAGTTTGGGTATGTTTTGGCTTAATTTTCATTAAACTCTATAAAGTCTTTAATTTCTCTCTTTATTTCTTCCTGACCAAGTTATCATTGAGTAGAGTTTTGTTAAGCTTCCAAATGTAAGTTGGCATTCGATTGTTTATGTTGTTATTGAGGAGCAGCCTTAGTTCATGGAGATCTGATAGGATGCAAGGAAATTTTCAGTGTTCTTGTATCTGTTGAGGCCTGATCTGTGACCAATTATGTGGTCAGTTTTTAAGAAGGTATCATGACGTACTGAAAAGAAGGTATATCCTCTTGTTTTAGAATAAAATTTTCTATAGATATCTGTTAAATCCATCTGTTTCATAACTTCTGTTAGTCTCACTGTATCTTTGTTTAGTTTCTGTTTCCATGATCTGTCCATTGCAGAGTAGGGTGTTGAAATCTCCCACTATTATTGTGTGTGGTGCAATGTGTGCTTCGAGTTTTAGTAAAGTTTCTTTTATGAATGTAGATACCCTTGCATTTGGAGCATAGAAGATCAGAATTGAGAATTTATCTTGGTAGATCATACTTTTGATGAGGATGAAGGGTCTCTCCTTATCTTTTTTGATCCTTGTACAATGCTCAAGTTCAAATGGATCATGGACCTCCACATAAAACCAGATATACTTCAACTAATAGAAAAGAACATGCGGAAGAGCCTCAAGCACATGGACACAGTGAAAATTTCCTGAAGAGAATACCAATAGCTTGTGCTATAAGATCAAGAATCGAGAAATGACACCTCAGAATTTCAAAGTCTGTAAGGCAAAGGACACTGTCAATAAGACAAAAGGGCAACCAACAGATTGGGAAAAGATCTTTACCGATCCTATATCAGACAGAGGGCTAATATCCAATATATACAAAGAACTCAAGAAGTTAGATTCCATAGAACCATATAACCTTATTAAAAATGGGGTACAGAACTAAACAAAGAAATCTCAACTAAGGAATACTGAATGGCTGAGACCCACCTAAAGACATGATCAACATCCATTGTCATCAGGGAAATACAAATCAAAATAACCCTGTGATACTACCTCACACCAGTCAGAGTAGCTAAGATCAAAAATTCAGGTGACAACAAATGCTGCCGAAAATGTGGAGAAAGAGAAACACTCATCCATTGCTGGTAGAATTGCAAGCTTGTACAACCACTCTGGAAATCAGTTTGGCAGTTCCTCAGAAAATTGGACATATCTGAGGACTTATCTATACCACTTCTGGGCATATACCCAGGAAAGGCTCCAAAATGTAATAAGGACACATGCTCCAATATTTTCATAGCAGCCTTATTTATAATAGCCAGAAGGTGGAAAGAACCCAGATGTCCTTCTGCAGATGAATGGGTAGAAAAAGTGTGGTATGTTTACACAATGGAGTATTCCTCAGCTATTAAAAATAATGAATTCATGAAGTTCTTATGGAAATGGATGGAACTAGAAAATATTATCCTGAACAAGGTAAGCCAATCACAAAAGAACACACATGGCATGCATTCACTGATTACTGGATATTAGCCCAAAAGTTTGGAATAGCCAAGATACAATTCACAGATCACATGAATCTCAAGAAAGTAGGAAGACCACAGTGTAGATACTTAGGTCCTTCTTAAGAGGAGGATCAAAATATGCATGGTAGGAAATACAGAGAGAAAATTTGGGACAGAAACTGAAGTAAAGGCCATCCAGTGACTGTCCCACCTAGGCATCCATCCCATATACAGTTACCAAACCCAGACACTATTGTGGATGCCAACAAGTGTTTACTGACAGTAGATTGATATAGCTGTCTCCTGAGAGTCTCTGCTAGTGCCTGACTAATTTAGAAGTGGATGTTCACAGCCATTCATTGAAATGAGCACAAACTCCAGAATGGAGGAGCTAGAGAAAGAACCCAAGGAGTTGAAGGAATTTCTAGCCCTATAGGAGAAACTAATGTGTTTGAATGGTGGCTCGCATCAGGACATACCACACTAGGCCCAAACAATTTCATGTGTAAGAGGATTAATTGGGAGAGAGAGAGATGGTGTGGTGGCAGAAAGAGTAGAGGGGGAGAAAGAGAGAGCTTTAGGGAGGAGCATTCTCCATATATATACATATGTATATATATGGGTGTTGATGTGGTTACATCAGGTAAAGGTGGAAGGTGAGCCCAATGGATTCTGGGAATATGGTGGCAGGCAAGTCTGTGAGGCCTGCCTATGTGACATCATGGATTTTGGAAGCTCTGATGCCAACAGAAACACCAATATGAACCATCTAGTACCCCCAGAGCTCCCAGGATCTAAACCACCAACCAAAGAATACACATGGAGGGACCCATGTCTCCAGCTCCATATGTAGTAGAAGATGGTCTTGTGGCATATCAATAAGAGGAGAGGCCTTTGGTCTTGTGAAGGCTTGATGCCCCAGTGTAGGGGAATACCATAACAGGGAAGTAGGAGGAGGTTGGTTACTGAGCAGAGGGAGGGGGGATGTGATATTGGAGGTGGGGTTCTGAAGGGATAAAACTTGCAACATAAATAAAGAAAACATTTAATAATTATTTTTTTAAAAAAGAACAACACACTAAGGACCTTAGAATAGAAAAAAAAAACAGGATAGCAAAAAATATTCTCAAATTAAAATAACTTCTGGGAGATTCACCATCCCTGCCATCAAGTTGTACTACAGAGCAATAGTGAAAAAAAACTGCATGCTATTGGGACAGACACAGACAGGTAGATTTTTGGAACAGAATTAAAGACTCAGAAATGAACCCACACAACTATGGTCACTTTATCTTTGAAAATGAGTTAAATCCACTGGGAAAAAAAGAGAGCATTTTTCAACAAATGGTGCTGGTTCAGCATGTACAAGAATGCAAATCGATCCATTCTTATATCCTTGTACAAGGCTAATGTTTTACAGATCTTGTTTTCACTTAGATATTTGTACTGCTTACTTTTTTAACTTTCTTTTTTAATTTGTTAACATGGTCTTCCTCAGTTTCATGTTTTTAATTTGAACCAAGTTTATTTGAACTTTACCTCTGGTAGTATTTTATTCAGGTTGAAATATAACTTTTAATCAAAGATTCCAGGAAACTACTAGAAAATTATTTGTATTTTTCTGACAATATATTCTGTTTTCTATTAAGAATTTATATTATTTTTAATACGTGGTTTTAGTTGAAATAGAATTATACCTTTTTTGAGTTTAGGTTTAAGTTGTACTCTCTTAGGAAACATTGTTGATAAATTATAATTATAAACATTACTAGTTTGGACTTTGTTAAAACTAAATTCTATTTTTATTATCCATTCCTAGGATTCCCATTTTAAATAACATGTTTTTAAATTTTTTTATTTTATTTATTTTATTTTTTTAAATATTTTTTTAAATTTTTCATTATGATAAATGCATGTAACAGAACTTCTTATGCTAGCTATTTTAGAGTAGTACTGTCACAAACTGCAATCACCATACTATGCAAATGTTGGGTCTTTTTTAAAGTTTGTTATTCACATTCCAAGTCCCTGGTAATTCCATACAAATTTGAGGATCAGGTTATGTGTTTGTGAACTGACTGTGGTAACACCTGGTATTTCAAACATTTTCATTATCCCAAATAGAACACTATGCCCTTCAAATACATGAATTCAACAAAATTTGTTGAAAATATTCTCCCTTTTCCATCCTATGGTTTTTGGTTCTTTTGTAATAAATCAAGTGTCTATAGATATGTGGGATTATTTCAGGATCTTTGATTCAATTCCAGTGATTATCCTGCCTGGTCCTATACGAAAAACCTACAGTTTTCATTTCTATTTCTCTGTAATAGAGCATTATAACAGGGACAGTGATATGACCAGATTTTTTTTTTATTGTTCATGATTTTCTTTATCTATCTTAAGTTTTTTTTTTTTTCTGTTTTTCAATATGAATGTGAGAATTGCTCTTTCAAGGTCTGGAAAATTTGTGTTTTAATTTTAACAGAACACTGCTTTTGTTAAAAGTGGCCATTTTCACTATGATTTACTGATCCACAAGCATAGGATGTCTGGCACAAGATCTGGGGATTCTGAACCTGTCCAATCTACCACGTTTCCTTGCATGCTTTACTTTCCCACAAGTAAATGATAACTGTCTAGAAAAATCATCCATTTCATTTAGATTTTCTAATTTTGTGGAGTAAGACCTAATGATTCATGGTCATTTTCATTGTCTGTTCTTGTGTCTCCCTTATGAGCTCTGATTTTGTTTATTTGGATATGGTATGTCTGTATTTTAGTAAATTTGGCAAAGGGTTTGCCTATCTTATTCATTTTCACAAAGAAACAACTCTTGGTTTCATTGATTCTTTGAACTGTTTTCTTTTTTTCTAATTGATTGATTTTGACCCTCAATTTTTATTATTCCTGCTGTCTATTCCTATTGGGTTTGTTTGGTTCATGCTCCTCCGTTTATTGTTATTATTATTGCTATTATTGTTGTTGTTGTTGTTGTTGTTTTATCTCTTTTTTTAAGCTTTCAGATACATTTTTAAATTACTAGTATGAAAACTCTCTAATTTCTGTATGTAGACACTTAGTACTATGAACTTTCTTCTTAGAAACACTTTCATTGTTTCCCATAGGTATGAGTATGTAGTCCCTTCATTTTCATTAAATTCTACGAAGTCTTTACTTATTTATCTCTTTCCTGACCTTGAGTAGATACTTATTCAGATTCCATGTGCATGTAGGCTTTTTAGTGTTTCTGGTTTTGTTGAAGTCCAGTTATTTTTCTCCCAAGTGGTCTGAAAACATAAGAAGTTTATTTTCATTTTCTTCTATGTGGTTAATTTAGAAGAACATTCTGTGAGGTGCTGAGATGTTTATATTATTTTGTGTTCACGTGAAACATTTTGTAGTTAGGTCTATTCCTTCTATTATTTTTCTAATAAATGTTTTTCTCAATGATCTCTCAACTGGTGAGAATGGATATTGAAGTCTCCCACTACTAATTTGTGGGTTTCCAGGTGTGATTTATGTCTAGCACTGTTTCTTCTACAAATGTGGGTGCCCTAGCATTTTGGATATAGATGTCCAGAATTGAGATATCATATTGATAGACATTTCCTTTGATGAGTTTGAAGTGTCCTTCTCCACCTTTGTGATTAATGTTGGTTGAATGACTATTTTATTAGATATCAGAATGGCCACTACAGCTTTCTTTTGGGTGTGTTTGGAAGAACTATTTTCCAGCCCTTTACTCTGAGGTAATACCTATTTTCATTGCTGAAATGTGTCTGTTGTATGTAGTCTAATGATAGATCCTGTTTGTGATATAACCCTGTGTCCTTTTAATGAGGAACTGGGTTCCTTATTGTTGAGAGATATTAATGACCAGTGATTGTTAATTGTGTTATTCTTTATATTGATTGTGTTAGTGTGGGTGTGTCTGTGGGTTTTTCCTTGTTTTGTTTTTGCTAATATGGAACTAATTATTTCCTGTGTTTTCTTGGATGTAGTTATATACCTTGGGTTGGTTCTGTAAGGCTGAATTTGTGGTTAGATTTTAAATAATTTGGTTTTGTCTTTAAATGTCTTGTTTTCTTCATGTACAGTGATTGCAAATTTGGAGAGCTAAAATAGTCTGTGTTGGTTTCTGTGTTTTTTACAGGCTACATCTGCCCAAGCCCTTTAAGATTTTAGAGTCTTCTTGAGAAGTATGGTTTGATACTGATAGAAAATACTTTGTATTTTAACTAGCTTTATTTCTTGAAGCTATCAATATTCCTTCTTTATTCTGGGAATTTACTGTTTGGATTATTATGTATCAGGAGAATTTTATTTTCTGGTCCAATGTAATTTTTGTTCTGTAAGATTCTTGTATATTTATTAGCATCACTTTATTTAGGTTTGGAAAGATTTCTTCTATGGTTTTGTTGAAAACATTTTCTGGACATTAGAGCTAGAAATCTTCCCTGTCTTCTATTCCAATTATTAAGTTGGGTTTTTTCATATTGTTTGAGATTTTCTGGATGTTTTGTGTCAGGAATATTTTTTAGAGTTAATGTTTTCTTTGATGCAGCAATCAATTACTTTGATCATGTCTTCTACATATGAGATTCTCTCTTCTAAATCTTGTATTCTGTGGATGATGCTTGCATTTGTTGTTTATGTTGTCTTCCCTAGGTTTTTCATCCCCAGTATTCCTTTAGTTTGTGTTCTCTTTATTCCCTCAATTTCAAATATTAGGTCTAGAACAGTTTTATTTATTTTCTTAACCTATTTAATTGTATTTTACTTTATTTCTTTAAAAGATTTATTTACTTCCTTTTTAAATGCCTCCATCATTTTTATAGTATTGGAATTATAGTAATTTTCTTGCATTTCCTTTATGCTTGGATATGTAGGCCTTGTTGTAGTAGGATAGCTGTTCTCTGAAGGTGTCATATTGCCCTGGATTTTGTTGATTGCATTGTTAATTGGCCTTTAGCCATCGGATTGACCCTGGATGTTCCTGTTGTAGCAGATATTGAGAGGAGTTGAAGCCCTGATAGTCCTGGCTGTCCAGGCTCTGTTGAGTATCCTTGGGCTATAGTTCATCTTAGATTCTTTAAAACTCACTTGAATGAGTTTTCTCAAACACTTTCACCCTTATTTTATCCCAATATCCAAAGGTAGGGCAAAAAAGATTGTAAACAGGAGAAGTGCTCGTAGAACTGTTTAGAAGTAGTTCGAAACAGAGATCCTAATCTCCATTTTCAGGATATCACCAAACCTCTTCAGTACTATCAGGATACCAAACAATTATTAGCAGTAGTGGCAAAATCCAACAGAAACAGCCAGGCCTCCATAGGTAAAATTTGGCAAAAATGACAAGAACCAGCCAAAAATCCAACAGAGGTTCTCTGTTATGCCTTTCTCACAAAATGAAGCACTGCAAGGCTAGTTATGTGAGCTCCAAATCACTAATTATACTCTCTCCAAGCTGCATGTGTCTTCTCCTGGGTCTTGCTTTAGCAAAACATCATAAGAGTATGGATCACATGATGCAACCAGAAACTTCTACATCTTATCCCCCTTTCTATATAAAATTTATATTTTCCCTAACATTAACAATCTACTTACAATGTAAATAGTTATAAGAACCATAAAACTAGAACTGTACATTATATTTTAAATAAACAGATTATGTACAATATTGTCCAACAAACCAACCTTAAATTTCTATTAATATACAATTATTCAAACAAAAAATTTAAATTCCTATCAGTATACAATAATCAAAACAACCTTAAATACTATCAATATACAATACAAATAAAACAACCTTAAATTTCTATGGTATACACTAATTCACATAAAACAAACTCAAATCTCTATCATTATATAGCAATTTATATGTACTCCCCTATATGATAACAACCTAGATGATAACATAACACATCAAACAACCCACACCATCCACCCCATTAAAGAGCTCAGGACCACAATCTTCTTATACTTGCTTCCTGCTGAATTGTGGTAAAGAATTCCTGATTGGACCACAAAGGTAGGGGTGGGGTGGGGAGATAATTATCCTGAAAAAAAAAAAAGCTATCTGTAGTATTTATTGCTCAGCTTCTGTGTTGATCCAGTATCTTTGTTGTCTGTCAAGTTGATGTATTATCTGTGCAGTCTATATGTTGTTTGTAGAGTCTGTGTATAGTCATGTCTATGTTTTGTCCAGTCTCTGTGTCATTTATCATTTGGCTAGCCCATTTTAAGTTGGCATACATGATATTTCAGAGAAATCATTAACTGAGAAACTTTGTAAGAGTGAATCACACAGCTGTTTATTTTGTGAACTCATTCATGTCTTAGTTGATAAAAGATATTCTTTAGTCAGTTCTAACCTTTATAAGTTTTGTTGGTAACCATAGTTTTTCATTCCGTGTAGATAGATACATAAGCATAAGCATGTTCCCATCATAAAACTATTGCATGTTTCCATTCAATGTTAACACATTCTCATAGAATATTCGTTGGGCTACTTCCTCAATTTTTCAGATAATCTAATGTCTCTCAGCTAGGGTTGTTCTTTTTTCCAACACTGTCAAGTAAATTTAAAGTTAACAAGCATCATTAAGCCTTTCCCTGAGGGTTTTTACTCTTTCTTTTTGTTTAAAAGCATCTCTTTTGGCTCTTTCTATAACTGCTTGTCCTGTGGGATTACGTGTTATACAAGTAACATGCTTTAGATGGTATATACAAAGAATTATTCCTTTTTATCAGATGTATATGCAGGAATATTATCAGTTTTAATTTGTACAGGCATCTTCATAATTACCACTATTTCCAATAAGTGTTGTAATAATACAAGAAAAAGAATTCGAAGGCAAAATAACTAAAATACAATTAAGTTTAGAATTAATTTCATCCACATATGCATCCTGTAGCCTTTCTTCTATAACAGTTAACTCTTTTTCCATTACATATATTAGACATCTTTGACTATTTAAATTTTTGAATGTTTGAAATGTTTGAAACAAATTACTAAACATATATATATTTAATCCAATTGTAGGCATCAGCCTGTTAATATCTCCTACTGATTTTTGAAACTCATTAAGAGTTTCCAATTGGTTTCTATGCATCTGTACCATTTGTGATCAAAATTTTTGTTGATTGATTTTTATAACTCAAATATTAAATGAATCTCCTCTTTGTATTTTTCTGAGAGCAATCTGTGACCCCCATCATGGCAGAATGTTTGTGTTACATCAAGCGTATTCTCTAAAACATCTTTGTCAGAATCAGCCAAAAAAGTAATCCACATAATGATAAATAATAGATTGGGGGAATTGCCTATGAATTATTTCTAATGGTTGTTGCACAATATATTGTCATAAAATTGGACTATTAAATACTCCTTGTGAAAGTATTTTCCAGTGGTATCTATTTAGTTGATGCCTACTATTCAAAGTGGATATTATAAAAAAAAAGCAATCATTCATGTCAATTATTATTGTAGGCAATCATTTTGGTAACAAAGACGTTAAAGGATGTCCAGGCTCTAAAATAAACAAAAAACAAAAAACAAAAAACAAACAAAAAAAACCCATTTATCAAACTATGTTAACTGTTATTAAATATATTACTACCCTCACCCTCTGTTTTTCTGATTTCTTTCATACAACAAACACAAGGGTTTCCCTGGGCTGGTAGATTCTTCTATATGTGAAGCCCCTGGTGTTCCTTTACCAGTTTTCAATTGCCCTGCAGTTTTTCTTTTCCCATGGCTACTGCTCTTGCCACACAAATCTGTTTGATAATAATTTTAGGTACAAGGCTGTTGGTATATTAGCAGTGCTCACTTTTAGAAATGTGAAAATTCCATCCCTGTGATGCTATATTTTGGAGCATGGTCACAGCTTGTATAGATGTATAAGACAAGAAATACTTGGTTTTGATTTTTGTTTCCTACTTGGTACCTTCTGGATAACCAGAAGAAGACAGCTCCTATTGTTTGCTGTGGATTCTATAACTGACAGGAACCTCTATTGGTTTCCCAACAGCAAGAAAATACTTTTTGGCTCTTGGACTGGCAATCATTTAGCCAATGCATGCTATGATCCCTCCTTCTAGCCATCATCCAAAGGTAGGGCAAGAAAGATGGTAAATAGGGCAAGAGGATGTCAACCAGTTTAGAAGTAGTTCTTTGGGGATAATTCCAATTTCCAATTTTGTTGGGAGCCAGGGCTTGGCCACCCAACCCCCTGCCCCTCAACTAGCCTGAGAACTGCCTGACATTCACCTTGGCTAAAAACATCCTGTGCCTGTTTACCAAGAGGCAGTATACCAAGAGGAAATGTTCCTCTGGACCCCCTGCCAGCATCCTCCAGATAGACAATCCTGCAGTGAACCCATTGCTTCCCACCCCTCCCTTTTTCCACTCCTGTGAAGTATATATTGAGCAGTTTGCTCTTAGTAAATTAGACCTTGACAAATCTGCATGGTCTCCTCCTCTCTCTCACCCATTCTTCCCCATAGGCATGGTCCCCCCTCAACTCCCTGAATAACTAAGCCCCGCAGGCTGGGACAGGTGGCGCCTCAAAATGGGGCTCGAAGTACGGACTTTTCGCCAGACGGACCATCTAGTAAAGACCCTGGGAAGTGTGAAAGTGCAGCCGCCGTTCTGCCACTCACAGTACTGATGTTGCATAAGTACATTCCGTCCCATAAGAATGGGCCATAGCTGTCTAAAGAAGCAAAAAGCTTCTCTCAGGGAAAGGGGAGTAGAGTCAAGAAAAAAAGATTTAATTCGCCGGTTAAAGTCCCTAGAGATAGAGATAAAGCACAGGAGAGGTGGGACATGCAGCTATGCCCTCCCTGAGGCTCATCCAGGAGAGAGTCCTAGTTTTTGTTAAATGTTAAATGTAAGTTGTTTGTGTGTCCTGTCTTGTCGAGTGAGTGAGGATGTCTTCCTTTTTTGTCTTGTGATCCCCTGAGAAGTTGTGAGTGGGGATGCACCCAGAGACGGAGTGTGGGCAGTGCCAGCTCATGGCTACTGGCGGAGGCAGTGGCCAGGGGCAGAGGCCCAGCCCTGGCTAGAGCGCTGTTCCTCGTGGGAGTGCGGCCCTCTGCCAGCCTAGCCGGACATGCACAGGTGGCTCTGCTTCATCTTCCTCCCACCTGTGCCAACCGGGCAGGGAGGGGTGGTCCCTGCTGGGCAGCCATGCCCTCAGCTGTATCCTGGAATTTGCCTACCTAGGCAGAGAACAGCGGAGACCCAGGAGAAAGGAAAAAACAAAAACAAAAACAAAAGGCGGTCCTTGCGAGCAGCTGGCTGCCCAGGATCGGTGGCTCGGGAGCTGGTGAAACAGGCAGAGCTCGGGAACCCCAGCTCTTCTGCAATGGAGACCCAGGACAGGATGTGTCCCGTTCTCCACCGCTGGCCAGCAGCTCGGGCAGGACGGAGGCTGGGCACTGCACCCGGACCAACGCGGGCCTGGGCCAGAGCCCAACCGGCTCAAAAACCCCAGCTCGGCCAGATGTGGGGGTGGGGCATAGTAAACAATACTAGTCTTTCTGAAATGGTAGTGCATGCACGAGCGCACGTGCACAGTGTCCTGGAGGCGTGGCAAAGCAACTTCCTGCGTGATTGCGCATGCACACGCACTCTCTGCACAGCCCCAGTAGTTGAACAAGATCACCTGTCCAGTGAGCATAGCATCCATCCAAGAGGCAGAAAAATACCTATGTGGAGAATTATATAAAAACCTGTTCAGCTTTACTAGTTTGTCAGTGCTGGGGCTCTTTAGTCCAGCCATGACGTCAGGCAGGTCCACCATCCTTCTCACTAGAATAAATTGTGCAGATTGGTCTGATGTCTGTGCGAAGCAAAATGTTACTGCATTTCCTATGGTAAAGTTGTATGAGGAAGGCAAGAGCCCAGTGTCTTATTCTCAACCATCTGCAATGGAATCTGATGCCTTTTCCCAGTGTTTCTGAGGACCGCTACAGTGTACTCATATACATATAAGAAGTAAATAATAATAATAATAATAATAATAATAATAATAATAATAATAATAATAATAATGATAATAATAATTCTGCAGTGAGTGGCTCAGCAAACCTTTCTTACTATATGATGAGCCTTGTATTTTTAGAGTCAGGATAGCATATGTATTCTTACTGCAGTATGACATAAAAGTTAATTTAGGCTAATGAAACTAAATTTAAGTTTTGTACCTTAAATTTAGTGTTTATAGATTTATATACATACAAATTAATACATTTAGAAATCTAAAAGTGAGTAGGAAGTAAGGTTCCAATTTATGTATAAGCCATATGTAGTGCCACAATCCCAGTGCTCAGGAGGCTGAGGTAGGAAAATTTCAAATTTAGAGCCATTCTGAGCTATATAGGTCCCAGCCAGTTGGGGTAATATTGATTCTAAGAATATAATTGTTTATAATTGGGTTTTACCTTCTAAAAACTATAGTTATGGCTTAATATTACTTAAAAATTAAGACAAAAGTGGTAAAAGTTAAAAAGCAGCTGTAGTCAATATAGGTCGTCTTTAATTAGATAAGAGTGGTAAAAATAAAATTTTAAATTGGTAAAGAGATGTAAGTAAAAATTTATTTGATGTCAAACAGGTTCCTAATAATTTGTTTCAAAAATGTTTGTGTCCTGACTAAGCAGGCCTAGGGAAGTCTTCCTAATTTTGCCTCTCTATTACCTCAGGGAAATTGTTTTTTAAGACAAAAACAACATTATTACAGAACTATCCAGGTGTGGTTCAAAGTAATTTTAAATTTGAGACTCATGAAGAATCAATGAAGTCATGAAACTTATAAAAACATTGCAATCTGGCTTGCCTACTTCATGTAGAGTTATTAAATATTTTAGGATGTTTTTCCCTCTACATCCTAGTAATTTTACGAAAAGATATTATTTCTAACGTATCAGTCAGTATTCATTAAATAATGTTGCCTTTGAATATGGCTAAAAGATATATATATATAAAATTTCTTTGTCTCTGCTCAGTTCGAGAAGGTAAAACTTAGAATTCCTCAGAGTAAGTTAACTATTAAAGCCTCAAATACATCAAAAAAAAATGTTGCTTATTTCAAGTTACTTTTGGCTAAAGATCTCATCTTAAGCTCACCATAAGACCTAATCTTTTACTAGAAATTAACTAGTGAGACAAATAGCCTTGCAATATCAAAAAAGGTTTATCACTTGTTGTCAATTATGCTCAATTACGATCATGTTTTTTGCCCACAGCTATTCTTTGGCAAAAGAGAGCATTAATATAAATGCAACTTCTATACAACTTCTCTCATGTTCTAAATAAAGTTTAACATTCTATTATAAAGCTGTTATATATATATTAATGAAAAATTATATGATAAATTCATAAAACCTAAAAAGACATTTATTTCCTCATAGAGCAATTAAATTGGTTATTGAAAAATATTAATTGGTATTTGGACAGAAATTGATATTTCTCCAAAGTAAGCAAATTGTTTTAATTCGTTTACATATTTCTTATAGACTTATGTATATACCCCATAACAATATATTACCTCTTTAGACCTTTATGAAAAATTTTATATATAAGTCACATGTTTTATTCTCATGATTTTCCCCCCGTGTCAGCACAAATACTCAAATTGTGTGCTGTAGTTTCTATTTGTCAAATATGAAAATTAAGTCTTAATTTGTATATTGATATATGGGTACATATATATATATGAGCTATCAATTGCTTATGATATTTAGACATTTTTAAAACATATAATTTTGATTTCAAAATTAAAAGTAAAATATACACATATGACTATTAATTCCTTCTCAGGCTTTCAAGTTACATTTACCTTAACATAAAAAACAACAAAATATTAATTGGTTATTGTCTATATATTATATTTCTATATTTAATGTTCCTAATCAGATTAAAAAAGATTATGGAACTGACTATTATAGTCAAGCAGAGACATTTTGTCAACAATTTAATGTTACCCATATTACTGAGATAATTTATAATTCTCAGACAATATTTACTCAATGTGCACTTCACACTTTGGAAATTTAAAATTTTAATATTAAAAGGAGGGGGAATATGCACTTCATTCCAAAAGCATTTTGTTTTATGCTTGTTCTGAAAAGCATACTTCATTTTTTGCCTGTATTAAGGCATGCCTCGCTTTTTGCTTATTTTTAAAAGGCATATTTTGCTTTTTCTTGATGCTAAAAGGTCAGTCTGATACGGATTGTCATTGGCATCCATGCATTTTCAGTTTTTATGCCATGATGGAATGGTGTTTCACTCCAATAACACATTTATTCTTAACCCCACCTTGACCTGGGGAAGGGGCTTCGTTTGTGTTGGAGCACAATGGCTGCCTAATACATTAATTAGTCAAGTGGATACAGACACAAAACCTTTTTATAAGCATGTTTTTATTGCCAAGAGTATTGGCTGAACATTTTTACTGGCCAGCAAAGCTTGCTTGGCTGAAATGGACTCCACCTTTTTCTGGGAGTCGACAACGGCATACCTCTACCCCTAGAGGCCGAGCCTTGGGCCTAAACTTTGCAATTTGCAACTAAAGTGCCTGAGACATCTTCAAGTTAATATTATTTTTAAACTTTTGAGTTTATCTCAAACAAGCTCATTCCTGGAGTACAAAGACAAATTCATTCGCTCATGCTGAGTCAGGTGACATGTCGAATTTCGTGGCTTTTGGAGCCATCCATGCTCCCCCAACAGGCCTTACTGGAGGTTTACAATCAGGCTATTGTTGTGAGTACCACCTTTCAATATCTTGGGGTACCTAATGGTACTTAATTGGCATGTTCTACTGGACTCACTACCTCAGTTACCCAGCTCTTTTTAACTAATAAAGATTATTATGTTTTGGTCCAACTTTTCCCAAAGTTAATGGTTCACTATGTGGAGGATCCCCTGCAGTTTTGGGAAAGAGGCACTAACTTGCCCCAAGAGAGTAGTGATTCTTGGTATGGGAACTGCAGGTGCAGGGACTGGTATTGCCTCCTTGGTCACCTCCCAACAACAGTAAGTCCAACTTAAAACTCGCCATAGACCAAGATACATGGGAATTGCAAAAAAGGCTTACAAAATCTAAAAGATTCCCTGACCTCCTTGTCTGAGGTGGTGTTACAAAATAGGCAAGGTCTTGACCTAGTGTTCTTACAAACCCAGCTTGGTTCAAGACAGTATAGAAAAGGTTAAAATTAGCCTAGAAGCATAATAGGGAGAAGCAAGGCTAACCTCTTTTTTTGAAGAATCAGATAGACAAGCTGGTGGCCGTCCATTATCACTGCCTGGATTGGAACTGTCCTGGCCCTCTTCATCATCGCTGTCTTTGTGATTGTGTTGCTGATGCGGCGGAAAAAGAGACCATCCTACCCACCTGTAGATCCACTCACCGAGACAACAGACTCAAATGCAGGCATACTACATTTCTCAAGGCTAAGAGGCCCGGGACCTTTATGGTTCCGTGAGCTGTGGAGCAGACGCCAGTGACGGGTTTATTAAGGTACCACATGCCCAGCCCACTGACCCAACAATCACCAGACCTCTACTACGCGGTTATTGAGAGGCACTATCTCGGGTACCCACTGCCCCTTATAAGATCAATCCAGTGGTTTCCACCCTCAGGCCATGGGCCTGTGTGCATATCAGTCAAGAGTGGATGCAACTCTCATAGCCTAAGACACGGGGTTCTCTATCCCAGCGGGCAAGATTGGCTGTGGACAAATACCTCATAGACTAAGACAGGCCCTCCATCTGCCTCATTTATATACTAGAGAGGGGGAGATGTTGGGAGCCAAGGCATGGCCACCCAACCCCCTGCCCCTCAACTAGCCTGAGAACTGCCTGACATTAACCTTGGCTAAAAACATCCTGTGCTTGTTTACCAAGAGGCAGCATACCAAGAGGAAATGTTCCTCCAGACCCCCTGCCAGCATCCTCCAGATGGACAATCCTGCAGTGAACCCATTGTTTCCCACCCCTCCCTTTTTCCACTCCTGTGAAGTATATATTGAGCAGTTTGCTCTTAGTAAATTAGACCTTGACAAATCTGCATGGTCTCCTCCTCCTCCTCACCCATTCTTCCCCACAGGCATGGTCTCCCTCTATTCCCCAAGTAACTAAGCCCCTCAGGCCAGGACACAATTTCAGGATTCTAGCAATCCAGTTAAGTAGTGTCAGGATACGAATCATGAATCAGTAATGGTGGTACAATTCATCAGAAACAGCCAGGCCTTTGCCTAATCTACATGAATGAGTGGGAGCAATTAGAACCATCTAGAATTCCAGGAGAGATTATCTTCTGTCCCTCTCTCAACAAAGGGAAGATCAGGAAAGAATCAAGACCAATGAAGAATTGCAAGGTTAGCTAAGCAAGTGCCCTATCACTGTCTGTTGAGTCTTACTTATAACTTCTCCAAACATCACATAACCTTCAGCAAAGTATCAGTACATCTGTATCTCATGACTCAACCAAAAATTAATGCTTCCTTGAAGCATGGAACTCAGGGGACAGTGTAATCCTCCCAACAGTTGGGTATGCTTCTGTGGACACAATAGGTAGGAAATTTGTGGGGCTCAGAGGATGGGGCTCAGGTGATGGAACAAAGGACTTCCAGGGAACAGTATGAAGCTCTGGGCAATGGGGCATACCCCAGAGATCTCCAGGGCAGAGGAATGAATACAGGAAGGAAATCTAACAACTGTAATACCAGATCAGAAGATCTGATGAAGGTAGAGAGAGACATCCAGGGGAAAAAAGCTACTCTATGAAGCTGGAAGTGCTCAAGGGGACTTGGTTGTAGAGGAAATGTGTACATGGAGAGAATCTCCCATTTTGGGGGAGTAGAGTTGAAAGATATTTGATCTCAGTAGTTTTTCATATTTCTATCTTTAAGTTAGTTCTTTACCTTACCCCGTGATTTCTTCCATTCTCCTATGCTTTTCTTTTCTTAAAGCATACAGTTTCAGTTTTATACTTTTTCTAGTTTCGATTTACTTATTATCTCTTCTGTTCCATCTATAAACCCTTTCTAGTTTTCTGATTTCATTTGTTCCCAATATTGAATACATGGAGAAGAATATAAAGGTATTGTCTTTTGAGATCTCAGTTACTAAACTAACTGTATACTTTTCCTGCTCAATTTATTCATGTCCAACTGTGATGGCTATTCTTCATTTTCAACTTGTTTACACCTGGAGATAAGCAAGGTCTCAAAATGGAATACACTTATAATAGATGCTTTGCTTAATCTGCAGTAAGAAGATCCACTTCTACTTGAGATGCTTGAAGTGGGAACACATACATTAGTCTAGATATTTAGAGATGGAAAACCAACCTGTAATCTAGACCACAGCTTTCTGCTAAAAGCCTATATAACAATTTAGAAGAACAGAGTTTTTAGTTTTTGTCTACCTGCTGTTGCCCCACCAGCAATTCTATTCTTTCACTGGTATTATAGCTTCTTCAGGATTTCAGCATATATTGAGAACTATCTGAGACATTCAGCCATGTGGACTGAACTGAAAAAACTACTGGATTCTTAGAGTTTCTGTTCTTATTCAGCCATTGTATATAAGCTGGGCAATAGCCTGTCAGTCATTCTAATAAGATCAATAAGATCATATATATATACATACATATATATACATATATATATATATATGACACACATATAAATATATGTGTGTGTATATAAAGGTATATATATGTATAAGGTTATATATATATATCTTTATATATATGTAAATATGTATATATGTGTGTGTATGTACGTGTGTGTGTACTCACGTGTGTATATGTAGACAGAGAAAGAGAGAGCAGGAGGAGAGGGAGAGCGGGAGAGAGTTTGAATTTGTGATGGAGTTTCTGGTTGTCTAATATATCTTTAATGAACGAAGATACTAAAGTGAAGGGCAAACCTGTGATGAACTTTTTTGTTTATTTTGAAGTAAGAAGATCTATTTCTAGCCACACCATTGAAGTAGGAAGACACACCTTTAATTTTATTTAAGATAGGAAACTTCACCTCTAATCTGGGCCATACCTTCTGCTGGAAACTCATAAGAACATGGAAGAAGAAAGCTTTTGCTCTTTATCTTCTTGGTCTCACATTACTAGCAAGTCTGTTCTTTCACTGCCATTAGAGATTACTTTTAGGGAAGCTAGCATATATTAAAGATCAGATATCCAGTCTCATGTACTGAGCAACTACAAGAATCTTGCCTGGACATTTTGATCATAGCCAATCATTGCTGGATTAGGTAGTCATATGTGTAAATATATTTCTATCTATCTATCTATCTATCAATCTATCTATCATCTATAGCTAACTATCTACATCTCTATCTCTCAATAGATAAAGATATAGACAGATAAATATAAATACATATATATATATATATAGTATATATATATATATGTTATATATATAAAGGAGAGGGGGAAGAGAGAGAGATACATAGATAGGGATAGAGATTGATTGATAGATAGATAGATAGATAGATAGATAGATAGATAGATGATACATGATAGGTGATATAGATTTTTCTATAAATTCTGATACACCAGAAAAGCTTGACTAACACATATTTTGATACCAGAAGTGTTTCTGACAAGCAGAAATATAAAGATTCAACTTTTAAATATGTTGAATAGGCTTTTCTTTTTTTATTAGATGTTTTCTTAACTTACATGTCATACAATATCTCCTTTCCTCGGTTTCCCTCCAAAAAAAAGAAAAAATAAAATAAAATAAAATAAAAAAGCAAAAACAAAAACATAAACAAACTCCTGCTCCCACCCCCCAACCCTGCTCACCACCCTACCCTGTCCTGGTTACTGGCCATGGTATTCCCCTACAGTGGGGCATAGAACCTTTACAGGGCCAAGAGACTCTCCTCCCATTGATGACCAACTTGGCGATCCTCTGCTAAACATATGCTGCTGGAGCCATTAGTCCCACCATATGTACTCTTTGGTTGGTGGTTTAGTTCTTGGAGCTCTAAGGATACTAGGTAGTTCTTGTTTTTGTTCGTTCTAAGGGGTTGCAAACCCTTCTGCTCCTTGGGTCATTTCTCAAGCTCCTTCATTTGGGACCCTGTACTCAGTCCAATGGATGGTTGTGAGCCTCTACTTCTGTATTAGTCAGGTACTGTCAGAGCCTCTTGGGAGACAGCTATATCAGGCTCCTTTCATCCAGCACTTGCTGGTATCTACAATAGTGTCTGGGTTTGATGATGGACTATGGGAAGGATTCCCAGATGGAGCAGTTTCTGGATTGTCCTTCCATAAGTCTCTGCTCCATAGTTAGTCTCTATAATCCTTTCCATGGGTATTTTGCTCCCCATTTTAAGAAGGAATGAAATATCCACACTTTGATCTTCCTTCTTGAGTTTCTTGTGGTTTATGGATTGTACTTTGTGTATTCTGATCTTCTGGGCTAATATCCACTTATCAGAAAATGCATACCATGTGTGTTCTTTTGTGATTGGGTTACCTCACTCAGGATGATATTCTCCAGATCCACCCATTTCCCCAAGAAATTCCTAATTTCACTGTTCTTAATAGCTGAGTAGTACTCCATTGTGTAGACGTACCATATTTTCTGTATCCATTCCTTTGTTGAGGGACATCTGGGTTGTTTCCAGTTTCTCGCTATTATAAATAAGGCTGCTATGAACATATTGAAGTATGTGTGCTTATCACATGTTGAAGCATCTTCTGGGTATATGCCCAGGAGTGGTATATCTGGGTCTTCTGGTAGTGCTATGTCCAACTTCTAGAGGAACCACCAAATTGATTTCCAAGTGGTTGTCCCAGCTTGCAATCCCACCAGAAATGAAGGAGTGTTCCTTGTTCTCCACAATCTCACAGCATCTGCTGTTACATGAGTTTTTTTTATCATAGCCATTCTGACTGGAAAGAGATAGAATCTCAGGGGTTTTTTGATTTAGAGTTTCCTGATGACTAAGGATGTTGAATATTTCTTTAGGTGCTATTCAGTCATTCAGTATTTCTCAGTTGAGAATTTTTCTTTAGTTCTGTATACCATTTTATAATATGGTTATTTGGTTCTCTGGAGTCTAACTTCTTGAATTTTTTTGTATTATTAGATATTACCCCTCCATCTGATATAGGATTGATAAAGATCTTTTCCCAATTTGTTGGTTGCCGTTTTGTCCTATTGGCAGTGTCTTTTGCCTTACAGAAGCTTTGCAACTTTATGAGGTGCTATTTGTCAATTCTTGATCGTAAAGCATAAGCTATTGGTGTTCTGTTGAGGAAATTTTCCCCTGTGCCTATGTGCTCGAGGCTCTTCCTCACTTTTTTTTTCTATTAGTTTCAGTGTAACTGGTTTTATGTGGAGGTTCTTGATCCACTTGGACTTGAAATTTGTACAAGGAAATAGAAATGGATCAATTTGCATTCTTCTACATGCTAACTTCCAGTTGAGCCAGAACCATTTGTTGAAAATGCTTTCTTTTCCCAGTGGATGGTTTTAGCTCCTTTGTCAAGATCAAGTGGCCATAGGTTTCTGGTTCATTTCTGTGTCTTCAATTCTACTCCATTGATCTACGTTCCTATAACTGTACTAATAATATGCAGCTTTTATGACAATTGCTCTATAATACAGCTTATGGTCAAGGATGGTGATTCCACCAGAAGTTCCTTTATTGTTCAGAATAATTTTGGCTATCCTGAGTTTTTTGTTGTTCCAGATGAATTGAGTTGGAATTTTGATGGGGATTGCATTGAATCTATAGATTGCCTTAGTAAGATGGCCATTTTTACTATATTAATCCTGCCAATCCACAAGCATGGGAGACCTTTCCATCTTCTAATATCTTCCTCAATCTCTTTCTTCAGAGACCTGATGTTTTTGTCAAACAAATCTTTTAATTGCATAGTTAGAGTCAACCCAAGGTATTTTATATTATTTGTGTCTATTGTGAAGGGTGTTGTTTCCCTAATTTCTTTCTCAGCCTGTTTATCCTTTGAGTAGAGGAAGGTCACTGATTTGCTTGAGTTAATTTTATATCCAGATACTTTGCTGAAGTTGTTTATCAGGTTTAAGAACTCTCTGATAGAATAGATCTTCTCTGAAGATCTGATAAAACTCTACACTAAACCCATCTAGTTCTGGGCTTTTTTTGGATGGGAGACTATTAATGACTGTTTCTATTTCATTAGCAGATATAGGACTGTTTAGATTCTTAACCTGATCTTGATTTAACTTTGGTACTTGGTATCTGTCTAGAAAATTTGCAATTTCATTCAGGTTTTCCCGTTTTGTTGGTTATAGACTTTTGTAGTAGGATCTCATGATTTTTTTTGGATTTCCTCAGTGTCTGTTATGTCTCCCTTTTCATTTCTGATCTTGTTAATTAGGATAATGTCTCTATGCCTTCCAGTTAGTCTGGCTAATGGTTTATCTATTTTGTTCATTTTTTTCAAAGAACCAGTTCCTGGTTTGGTTGATTCTTTGTATAGTTCTTTTTGTTTCTATTTGGTTGATTACAGCCCTGAGTTTGATTATTTCCCACCTTTGACTCCTCTTGGTTGAATTTGCTTCTTTTTCTTCTAGAGCTTTCAGATGTACTGTCAAATTTCTGGAGAATGTTCTATCCAGTTTCTTTTTGGAGGCACTAAAACTATGAGTTTTCCTCTTAGGACAGCTTTCCTTGTGTCTTAGTTAGGGTTTCTATTCCTGCACAAACATCATGACCAGGAAGCAAGTTGGGGAGGAAAGGGTTTATTCAGCTTACTTCCACATTGTCGTTGATCACCAGAGGAAGTCAGGACTAGAACTCAAGCAGGTTAGGAACCAGGAGCTGAAGCAGTGGCCATGGAGGAATTTCTTTACTGGCTTGCTTCCCCTGGCTTGCTCAGCCTGCTCTCTTATAGAATCCAAGACTTCCAGCCCAGGGATTGCACCACCCATAATGAGCCTTCCCACCTTGATCACTGATTGAGAAAATGCCCCACAGCTGGATCTCATGGAGGTACTTCTCCAACTGAAACTCCCTTTTCTGTGATAACTCCAACCTGTGTCAAGTTCACACAGGAAACCAGCCAGTAAAATCCAAAGCCCTTCTGAAAGCACAAAGCACAAAGAGGTTTTCTTCCAGAGATAGCCAAGGTTGTAAACTTGTGCTACAGCAGGACTTGGTATTGTGTAAGAGTCACCCCAGGTGGTACTGGTTTTGAAGGCATGAAAGGGTCATAAAGAGCAGGTGAGGCTTGGCACAGTGAGAGGCCATGGAAGGCCATTGATGAAGGGGCAGCCTCTGTTTACAGTTGATTGCCCAGGACTGAAAGGGTCTGCAAAAGAATTGAGGCTTGGCACCATGAAGACAGTCTATGATAGGCTATTGGTGAAGCCTAGTTACAGCAAAAGACAGCAATGTTTTGGAAATGTCAGTGCCATGCAATGACCACCAAGGACTGTAGCAGCAGTGGAGTACAGTCATCTGGAGCCTAGAAGACAAGATGTGAGCTACAAAGGGCAGAGCTGGAGAAGTGACCAACACCCTTAGAGGAGCCCAGAAGATTGTGAGTTGGATCCCAGACACTGGTTTTGCTTATGATTGTGACTGTGCCCTGAAATTTTTCCCCCTTGAGGGAAGAATGTATTTTAGTGGAGCCCATATTTAAGACTCTTTGAATTTTAAAAGATATTGGACATTTTAAATAGATTGAACTTTTAATATGTAAAGACTGTGGGACTTTAGATCTTGGGGATGAATAAGAAAGTAAGGGTTGAGGCTTAATAGTGAAATGTTTGTGTGTCAAGTTGACAAGGGGTCAATTGTACTGGCTGGTTTTGTGTGCCAACTTGACACAGGCTGGAGTTATCACAGAGAAGGGAGCTTCAGTTGGGGAAGTGCCTCCATGAGATCTAGCATTTTCTCAGTTAATGATCAAGGGGCAGGGCCCCTTGTGGGTGGTCCCATCCCTGGGCTGGAAGTCTTGGGTTCTATAAGAGAGCAGGCTGAGCAAGCCAGGGGAAGCAAGCCAGTAAAGAACATTCCTCCATGGCCTCTGCTTCAGGTCCTGCTTCCTGACCTGCTTGAGTTCTAGTCCTGGCTTCCTCTGGTGATCAATAGCAATGTGGAAGTAAGCTGAATAAACCCTTTCCTCCCCAACTTGCTTCTTGGTCATAATGTTTGTGCAGTTATAGAAACCCTGACTAAGACACATTGTATCCCATAAGTTTGGTATGTTGTGGCTGTATTTTCATTAAACTCTAGAAAGTGTATAATTTTTTTCTTTATTTCTTCCTTTATCAAGCTATCATTGAGTAGTGTGTTGTTAAGCTTCCATGTGTATGTGGGCATTCTATTCTTTATGTTGTTATTGAGGAGCAGCCTTAGTTCATCGTTATCTGTTGGATGCAAGGAATTATTTCAATCTTCTTACATCTGTTGAGGCCTGATTTGTTACCAATTATATGGTCAATTTTGGAAAAGATACCATGAAGTGCTGAGAAGAAGGTATACCCTTTTGTTTTAGGATAAAAAGTTCTATAAATACCTGTTAAATCCATCTGTTTCATAACTTCTGTTAGTCTCACTTTGTCTTTGTTTAGTTTCTGTTTCTGTGGTCTGTATATTGCAGAGACTGGGGAGTTGAAATCTCCCACTATTATTGTGTGCAGTGCAATGTGTGCTTTGAACTTTAGTAAAATTTCTTTTATGAGTGTAGATGCCCTTGTATATGGAGCATAGAGGTTCAGAATTGAAGGTTCATCTTGGTAGATCATACCTTTGATGAATATGAAGTGTCCCTCCTCATCATTTTTGATCACTTTAGGGTGAAAGTCAATTTTATTTGATATTAGAATGGCTACTTCAGCTTTTTTCTTGGGACCATTGGTTTGGAAAACTGTTTTCCAGCTTTTTATTCTGAAGTAGTGACTGTCTTTGTCACTGAGGTGGGTTTCCTGTATGCAACAAAATGTTGGCTCCTGTTTACATACCTAGTCTGGTAGTCTATGTCTTTTTAATGGGGAATTGAGTCCCTTGATATCAATAGGTATTAAGGAAAGGTAATTGTTACTTCCTATTATTTTTGTTGTTAGAGTTGGAGTTCTGTTCATGTGGTTATCTTCTTTTAATTTTGTTGAAAAATTACTTTTTTTGCATTTTCTAGAATGTAGTTTCCCTCCTTGTGCTGAAGTTTTCCATTTATTACCCTTTGAAGGACTGGATTTGTGGAAAGACATTGTATAAATTTGGTTTTGTTATGGAATAGTTTGGTTTCTCCATCTATGGTAATTGAGAGTTTTCCTGGGAATAGTAGTCTGGGCTGGCATTTGTGTTCTCTTAGGGTTTGTATGACATCAACCCAGGATCTTCTGTGTTTTATAGTCTGTGACGAGAAGTCTGGTGTAATTCTGGTAGGTCTGTCTTTATATGTTACTTGACCACTTTCCTTCATTGCTTTTAATACTTTCTTTGTTTTGTGCATTTGGTGTTTTGACTATTATGTGGTGAGAGGAATTTCTTTTCTGTTCCAGTCTATTTGGAGTTCTATAGGCTTCTTGTATGTTCATGGGTATTCCTTTCTTTAGTTTAGGGAAGTTTTCTTCTATAATTTTGTTGGAGATATTTACTGGCCCTTTAAGTTGGAGGTCTTCACTCTCTTCTATACCTTTTATCCTTAGTTTTGGTGTTCTCATTGTGTCCTGGATATCCTGAATGTTTTGGATTAGGATCATTCTGCATTTTGCGGTTTTTTTGACTGTTGTGTCAACGTTTTCTATGGTATCTTCTGCACCTGAGATTCTCTCTTCTATCTCTTGTATTCTGTTGATGATGCTTGGATGTATGGTTCCTGATTTCTTTCCTAGAATTTCTATCTCCAGAGTTGTCTCTCCCTTTGTGATTTCGTAACTGTTTCTACTTCCATTTCTAGGTCCTGGATGGTTTTGTTCAATTCCTTCACCTGTTTGATTGTGATTTCCTGTAATTCTTTAAGGGATTTTTTGTTTCCTCCCTTTTTTCCTTTTTTTATTAGATATTTTTTTATTATTATATATTTTCTTATGTACACTATCTCCTTTCCCGGTTTCCCTCCCCCCCCC
>JADRCD010196999.1:15356-52110 GCA_019843815.1 Montemys delectorum | reverse complement strand
TTTCTTTCTTTCTTTCTTTCTTTCTTTTTTTTTTTTTTTTAAAGATTTATTGCTGCATGGTGGTGCCTTTAATCCCAGCACTTGGGAGGCAGAGGCAGGTGGATTCCTGAGTTCAAGGCCAACCTGGTTTACAGAGTGAGTTCCAGGACAGCCAGGGCTACACAGAGAAACCCTGTCTCAAAACAAAACAAAACAAAACAAAACAAAATTATTTATTTTATGTATGTGAGTATACTGTAGCTGTACAGATGGTTGTGAGCCTTCATGTGGTTGTTGGGAATTGAATTTTTAGGACATCTGCTCCCTCCTGTCAACTCTGTTCACTCAGTCCCTGCTTGCTCCAGCCCAAAGATTTATTATTACATAATAAATACACTGTAGCTCTCTTCAGACAGCACCAGAAGAGGGTGTCAGATCTCGTTATGGGTGGTTGTGAGCCACCATGTGGTTGCTCGCAGGGGCATTGGGATTCAAATTCTAGTCCCCTGCAAGAGGGGCCAGTACTTTTTTGTTTGTTTGTTTGTTTGTTTTGTTTTTGTTTTTTGAGACAGGGTTTCTCTGTGTACCCCTGGCTGTCCTGGAATTCACTTTGTGTACCAGGCTGGCCTCGAACTCAGAAATCTGCCTGCCTCTGCCTCCCAAGGGCTGGGATTAAAGGCATGCACCATCACTACCCAGCGGGGCCAGTACTCTTAATTTTGAGCTATTTCTCCAGCCTCAACGTTTGTTTGTTTGTTTATATTCTTTAACAGAATTTTAATTAATGCACCATATATTTAAATTTATTATTGTTATTATTGGTTTTAGAGTTTTACTATGTACTTATTATGTGAAGGGGCTGGAGATGGGGGTGGGGGTGAGGTGTGAAGGCATGTGCATATGCCTTCAGAGTTGAGAAAAGGGCACTGGATTGCCTTTTAACTGGAGTTACTAACAGCTGGGAGCCATTCCATGTGGGTGCTAGGATCCAACTCCGGTCTTCCGCAGGAGCAGTATTTGTTCTTAACCTTAAGTCATCTCTCCAGGCCCATCTTCCTTAATAATACATTTACTTTTATTTTAAATTATGTGTATGGGTGGTATATATACAGGGTTCTAAGTGTCTACTGCTCTGGAGTTACAGGTGATCGTGAGCCTCCAATACAAGTACTGTGACTCAGACCCAGAACCTCTGGAAGAACCGGAAGTGCTCTTAGCTGCGTGTGGAGCCACTTCTCCAGCCCCATGAGCTTAATACATATGTTCTTTAACATAATTTTATTTTATTTACTTATTGTGATAGGGACTTGCTATTCAG
The DNA here is from genome assembly GCA_019843815.1 of Montemys delectorum. Classification (NCBI taxonomy): domain Eukaryota; kingdom Metazoa; phylum Chordata; class Mammalia; order Rodentia; family Muridae; genus Montemys; species Montemys delectorum. The sequence continues at coordinate 50,813 of JADRCD010196999.1, read as the reverse complement.
CCAGTAAGACTGTAGCCCAGGCTAGTCACAAAGTCACTCAGGATCCTCCAGCTTCAAAAGCCTGCATCACTTAGTCTTGTAGCCCAGGCTAGTCACAAAGTCACTCAGGATCCTCTAGCTTCAAAAGCCTGCATCACTTAGTCTTGTAGCCCAGGCTAGTCACAAAGTCACTCAGGATCCTCCAGCTTCAAAAGCCTGCATCACTTAGTCGGACTAGTGTAACATGTATACATATATATATGATTTTACATACATACATACAAATATTCTTTTGTTGTTGTTGTTGTTGTTGTTTTTTTTTGGTTTTGGTTTTGTTTTGGTTTTTTTTGAGACAGGGTTTCTCTGTATAGCCCTGGCTGTCCTGGAACTCACTCCGTAGCCCAGGCTGGCCTCGAACTCAGAAATCCGCGTGCCTCTGTCCCAAATAAACTTCTATTCTTCCACTTATTTATTTTCAAATTTTATTTTAAAATTGTGTATGTGTGCATGCGTAGTGGGGGATGTTATGTGCACCTGAGTGCTGTTGCCTGAGGGGGCAGTAGGAATGGGAACTTTTGGAGCTGCAGCTGTAGCTGCAGGCAGGTTCGAGCTACTGGATGTGGGAGTTAAGAATTGAACTTGGGCCCTCTGAATGAGTACAAGACCTTAGCCCCTGAGCCAGCTCTGCAGCTCTTCCTCTACATATTTTTTTTTAAAGAAACGTCTTCATTATCCTTCCCTGTAGTCCTTAAAAACAGGCCGACTGTTAATCTCCGTTTCTCGATCACAGTGATGTCTGGTCGGGAAAGGTTGGGGTCCCATGCGCCCCAACGCGGAACTTCTGTTTGAAGAGGGCCTGAGTTACTTCCCGCCCAGGACAGCTCCACCCGCGCAACCCCGGGCGTGGCCGAGCGCGGCCCCTTTAAGAAGGGGGGCGGAGCGCGAGTGGAAAGACAAAGCCCCTGGCCGCGCGCTCCCCCTCCCCCCTCCGGCGCACCACACGGACAGTGAGTGCCCGGATGTCGGTGTCGCCGTCGGTGACAGATGGCGCAATGTCTGTATCTATGACAGGGCTTTCTGCTCTGACCTCTTTGAGCCTTCCGCTTTTCGTCCTCGGCGCCCCCCCACCCCTGCTCGCTGTCCCATTACTTTTTAAGTCCGCCACTGGAGGCCCGCATGCCAGTCCCCGGCGCTTACATAACGTGACCTTTCACCTTTTCAGACTGCCCTCTGGTGCGCTGCAACTAAACTTCGTGGCTGGGGCCCAGGGGGCGGGACTCGACCGCGGAGCGGCAGCCCCTCTCAGCCAATAGGCTACGAAGGCCGACCGGCCCTCCGCCTATCGGAGCACCCGCCCCAGGGCGCCACGGACAAGCAAGTTAGTCTGTGCGCTGGCCCGGCAGCCGGGGGGGAGGAAGGGAATCTCCCGCCATTTTTCAATAATTTCCTCCCGTGCCCGCTGGAGAGGAGTCGTGACGAGCGGCCGCCGCAGCGGAGATCAGCGTGAGGTGAAAGCCGCCGGAAGGAGCGAGGAGGATCTCTTCGTCTCTTCCCCTCGAGGCGTTCCCCTGGCTCCCATGGCCGTGGCGCGGTCCCGCCAGCTCTGAGGGAAGCCGGAGTTCGCGCCGCCCTCTCACCCCTCCCCTCCCCCATCGCCCCGGGAGCCAGGCGCTTCGCTCGCTCGTTCGCCCGGGGCTGCCGGGGCCTAGCGCTGCGCAGCGGAGCGGCCGACCCCTTCGGCGCTCCCTCCGTCCCTGCCGGCGCCGCCGCGATGGCGCCGCTGCTGGGCCGCAAGCCCTTTCCTCTGGTGAAACCGCTGCCCGGGGAGGAACCGCTCTTCACCATCCCGCACACTCAAGAGGCCTTCCGCACCCGGGAGTATCCTTTTTCCGTGCGCGGCGTGGACGCTCGGCCGCGGCTGCGCAGGGTGAGGGATGGAGATGGCGAGATGCGGAGGGGCCGCGCGCGGCTCGCGGGGCAGCTGTCACCGCACGGGGCCGGCCGCGGGCCGTGATGCCGGAGCCCCGCTTCCCCGGGCTTGGGAGCACCGGGACTGTCTCCGGCCGTCCTTCCCGGAACCGCGCGCCTCCATCCTTTTCAACCCTTACTTTGTCCCCGTGGCCTCGGTGAGGATCGTACCACCAATCCCCTCCTCCCCAACTTGGCTTCGGGCCCTAAGTGACTAGGGAGGGTTAGCCCGGTTTCCTTTGCGCATTTTATTTCTCCTTCCTTTCTTACAAATGAAACCGTCAAGTTTTAAGTTTTTGACATGGTACCAGTGCAGCCGCAGGATCCGGCTGCTTCTGCGTCTTGTCTGGGCTGTGCGGGAACACTGATGTGGCTTATGGGTTTTTCTCCTCCGGAGTGGACTTTAGGCCAGGGATGAACTGACAGAACCGTAAATCATAAAACCTGGCATTTAACTTCTTGCCCACTGAAGGTGGGAAGGAGCAGAAACGTACATTGATGGTGCTGTTGGCCTTTTATTTCCTAGAGAACACAGAAGTTTGACATTTACAAGTTCCATTTTCCTGTCGTTTTTGAGAGAGCGCTTCACATAGCACCAGCTGGCCTCGAACTCAGTATGCAGTAGAGGCTGGGCACTGCATTCCCGATCCATCTTCTCGTTCTCTCCCCCCCCCCCCCGCCTCTCCCTCTCTCTCTGAAACGTGAAACTGCTGTTTTAGAATAGAAAGTCTGCATTTCCAATCGTTACTTTAAGATTTCTTGACCAAGCACAGCCTGTTTGTTAAAAGTTGCATTACTTTTTTTTCCCCCATGGTAGGGAGAATTTTGAATGAATCTCTTTAGGCTTATTTGTTTGTTAAAGAGCTAGGTTTCTTTACCAAACTTACCTGTTCTGCTAGCGTTACCATCCCTTTTCCTTTGGAAAGACTAGATTTTGTTGTGCTTTCTGCGGTACCTGTAAGAGCAGAAAGGAGTCAGGTGAAGTATTTCAGTTTGCTCTTGGCCTTTGCTTCTTTCCTAGTTTGTTTTTTGTTGTTTCATTTTTAATTGTCTTGTAACCTAGGTTGATGTCTAACTTAGGTGTTGGAAGTTAAGCTGACCTTCAGTTGACGCCCCGCCTTACCTTCCCAAGTGATGAGATTGCAGATCATCTGTGTAGTGTTCTGAATATTTAGGATACTTTTATTGGTGATCAAAACACCAATCCCCTTCCTCAATATTTGGGGAATTTAACGCAGGGCCCTGCACTATTAGTAAGCTCCATCCTGAGCCCTCAGTTTTTTTATTTTGAGTCAGGGCATCGTTAAAATTGCTGAGGCTGGCTCTGAACTCACCATGTGGCTTAGGCAGGCCTTGAACTTTTGGCTCTCCTGCTTTAGCCTCCCTAGTATCTGGGATTAATAGACCTCAGTACCAGCCAGTACAGCTTCAATTTTGCTAGCATCAGTTCTGAAAGGCAGCATCCACCTACAAAGATTTTTTTTTTTCACCTTTTAGTTTTGTTGGTATAGTGTTTTGCCTGCCTGTGTCTATGGAGTGCTGTGTGTCTGGAGCACCCCTGGAGGCCAGATTTGGGCTGTGAGGTACTGGGGATTGAACCCAGGTTCTTTGCACTTAACCTCACTGTTGACTCTAGCCCAGGTTGGGTTTTTGTTTTTGTTTTTTTCTTTTTCTTTCAGTAGGGTCTCACTGTGTGGCTCTGTCAAGGATGGAACTCATTTTGTAGAGCAGATTGGCCTGAAATTCAAAGATCTGCCATTCCTTACCTCTTCTAAATTTTGAGATTAAAGGCTTGCACCACCATACCTGGCCTCTATGTAGGTGTTTTTACTTATGTATACTTATAGCATTTCTGAGCTGAAAAGGGTCTTAGAGGTGATTCTAGATTTCCTGTCTGCTTGCCAAGTAGGCCCAAGGGAATTGAGGTCGGTATGTTAAAGGTCATGGACTCTGAGTAGAAATAATGAATGTTAGGATTACAATCCAGTGTTCTATCAATTATGTCACTGTAAATAAATGAAGGAAGAACAGGAATTGAGGTACTAGGATGATGGAACCCAAGGCTGAGCTGCAGGGTCTGACACACACTATGTTGCTCTTGAGCTCTTTTTTTTTTTTTTTTTGTTTTTGGTTTTTGGTTTTTTTGAGACAGAGTTTCTCTGTGTAGCTCTGGCTGTCCTGGACTCACTCTGTAGACCAGGCTGGCTTCGAACTCAGAAATCCGCCTGCCTCTGTCTCCCAAGTGCTGGGACTAAAGGCTTGCGCCATTACCGCCCGGCGCCTTTGAGCTCTTGAATCCTGCTTCAACCTCCCAAGGGAAGGGTTTCTGGGTTCTAGGATCATAGTCATGTGCCACCATGCCACACATCCTCCTTTGTTTTTAACTGAATCAAAACATTTTTTTAAAGATTTATATATTTTATTGGACATGAGTGTTTTGCCTACATGTATGTGTGTGAACCTTCTGTGTTTCCACCATGTGTTAGCTGAGAATTGAACCTAGATCCAAAGCAAGTGCTCTTAACTGTTGAGCCATTTCTCCAGTAACCACCTCCCACACTTCTATTGAAATATTAGTCTACTCTGTGTCAGTTTGTGGTGTAATTAGATGATATAAGGTGTATTTAGTTCTTTGAAGTACGTTATTCTAAAGGCACCGTATTTGCTTTTTAAAACAATTGTCATGATGTCAGTAGAGTAAAAGTTTACTCCTGGGACCCTGACGTAGTCTCCATACATGTCAGTTGTCTAACTATGTATCTATCTGTTTGTCTATTTATTTAGGCAGGGTGTCACTATGCAACCCTGGCTGGCCTAGTCCAGGCTGGTTTAAACTCAGAGGTTTGCTTGCCTTGGTCTCATGGTACCATACTCAGCTGTTGATTCTTTGAACTATTGATGATTATACTAATATCAGAGGTGGATTTTGTTTTTGTTTTTTAGTCTGATTCTACTGCAGTATAAGTACTTCAAAAAAGAGATAAATTCCAAGTCAAACAGATATACTGAGACATTTGAAATATAGCCTGCTAATTTAGAATTATTAACAAAGGCGTTTATTATTTATTGTCTGGGAGTGGGTGTGTGTGTGTGGTCATGTGCATGCTTTGATGCACATTGTGGAGCATGCTAGGCAAGCACCATCATATATATACTCTTTCCCTAATCTTGCAGACATTTTTTTAATGAAAACTGAAATCTGAACCATTTTAAGTGGTATATGTTTAATAGACATTTGTTCAGAATTTCCTATACTAGTATTTAGGACTTTTAGACAAAGGAATTCCTTTTAAAAAGATTATACTTAGGGGAAATTGATCACCTGGAAATTCCAGAAGCAAGGAGCTTGTTGAGGGTGGTTTAGAGAGTTCTGGGCTGGGTGACTGGCTGGCTGGTTGGCATATTTCGTTATGAGGCTGTTAGTGGTTCCATAGAGGAAAGCAGATGCATGGTTCAACAACAACTGTATTTGAAGTGCTACCACTCCTCGATTTATATTTATAGTTATATTTTTAGTAAGAGTAATTTTTCTCATTTTGACTGCATATATAGTTCAACAAATTTTTCTATTTTAACTTAAAGTCTTGAGTGAGTATGTTATTGAAAAGTATGTCTTCATTGAATTTACAGTGGAAGCTTACTGGTGGCTTCTGGCTGTAATCCCAGCATTCCAAAGCTAAGGCAGGAGAAAAGGGGGTGCTAGGCCAGCCTGGCTACAAGGGAGACCCTGTCTCAAAAACAAAAGGACTGGAGAGAGGGCAGTGTTAAGCACACTTAAGGCTCTACCAGAGAAACCCCAGATCGCAGGCTCAAAACCTCCTGTAAATCTAGCTCCAAGGGAACATAATGCCCTCTTCTGGCTTCTGTGGGTACTACACATACATGGCATGCTTCGTTCACAGACACCAGCACACACTAAATTTTTTAATAAGATTCATCTTATTTTATGTATATGAGTACACTGTAGTTGTCTTCAGACACTCTAGAAGAGGGCATTGGATCCCATTACAAATGGTTATTAGCCACCATGTGGTTGCTGGGAATTGAACTCAGGACCTCTGGAAGAGCAATCAGTGCTCTTAACTGCTGAGCCATCATTTCTCCAGCCCCCCATTTTTTTTTTTCAAGATTTATTTATTTCATGTATGTGAGTACACTTTCGCTGACTTTGGGCAGACCAAAAGAGGGCATCCGATCCCATTACAGATGATTGTGAGCCATCGTGTTGTTGCTGGGAATTGAACTCAGGAAGAGCTCTTAACCACTGAGCCATCTCTCCAGCCCCCAAATTTTTTAATCTTCAGAAAAGAAAACTGGACATTGCAGATAATACATGAATTTAATGATATTATGTTTTCATTATCATGGATTATTAATTGTACTTTACCTTTGAACCTATGGATATTTTTCCATAGGGGTAGTACCATAGGCAAGACACTCTTACTAGAATAACATTAATGATTAGAATCAGGTTTGGTGTATATTTTTTGTTGCTGTTGCTTTTAGATTTTATGTGTCTGAGTGTTTACGGACATAAACGTATGTATGTATGGTACCCATGGAGATAAGAAAGGGTTGGATCCTCTGGGACTGTAGTTACAGACAGTTTCAAGTTTCCGTGTGAGTGCTAGAAATTGAAACCAGGTCCTTGAGAGCAGCCAGTGCTCTTAAACATTGAGCCATTTCTGTTTTGAGACAGGGTCTCACTGTGTGGCCCAGGCTAGCCTTGGAGAGATCCATCTACCTCTGCCTCCTAAATATTGGGACTAAAGGCATGTACCACCATGTCTAGCCCTCCACCCTGTTTTTTGTTTCTGTTTCTGTTTTGTGTGTGTGTGTGTTTATTTGTTAAGAGATCCTCCTGCCTCTGACTCCCTAGTGCTGGGATTAAAGGCTTTTACCACCACTTGGTCAGTGGTCTGGCTTATGAAATCCAGGCTGGCTTTTACTTGATTTTGACACAGTTATGACAGGCCTGGAGCTTTAGGCAGCCTCTCCAGTTGGTGGAAATACAGGTGTGTGTCACCATACCCAGCCAGCAGCTTTTGATATTTGGTCATAGGATGATCTATTAAGTAAAACTGGGTTTTAAAAAAAGCAGGAGTTGGAGCTAGCTAGCAACAGTCTTATGGAGATTCATGCTTTTGTTGTGTGCATCAGTAGTCCTGTGTGCTAAAGTTTAGAAACAACTGTTTTAGGAGCCTTGTAGTATGCTCCAGGAACTCTTAGATGGTTTACTGAGGGGCTCTTACTTGTACAGTAAATCTGTCTCTAAACAGATTGAGTAGAGCATGTTTGAAGAGTTGGGTAGCTGTAAATAAAGCTAGCTTATAGGTCTGAATAAATCTTTTTTTTTTTTTTTTAAAGCCAGGGTTTCTTGAACTCTGGCTGTCCAGGAACTTGCCTTATATATAGGCCCGGCTAGCCTCAAACTAAAGAGATCCTCGGAGTGCTAGGATTAAAGGTGTGGATCACCAATCCTGATTCTGAATAAATCTTTAAAAACTAAAAAACAGTTACTTTATCTGTGTTTTGTTGGCATATGTGTTTGTGCACCATATGCATGTCCGGTGCCCTTAGAGGCCAGAAGAGAAGAGGTCAGATCCCCAGGAACTAGAGTTAAGGATGTTTGTGAGCAACTATGTAGGTGCCAGGAATAAAATCCAGATTATCTGGAAGAGTACCCAGTACTCTTAACCACCAAGCCATCTCTTCAGCTCCCAAAATTGTAGTGTTGGAAGGTTTATTTTTCTTTTTAATTATAGCCCGTGCTGGTTTCAAACTTTGTGTGGCACAGGCTGGCTTTGAACTTGGGGCAGTCTTCCTGCTTCTACCTCCCATATATTGAAATTACAAATGTATGACAATGCCCATTTAATTTAATACAATACATGATGCCAGATTACAGTTGATAATTAGCACTGTGATTCAAAGAGAGAAAAGGTAAGATTAAAAAACAAATCTGAGCCGGGCAGTGGTGGCGCATCCCAGCACTTGGGAAGCAGAGGTAGGTAGATTTCTGAGTTCAAGGTCTACAGAATGAGTTCCAGGACAGCCAGGGCTACACAGAGAAACCCTGTCTCGAAAAACAAAAACAAACAAACAAGAAGCAAATCTGAGAGTTGGCACTATTAGAACTCTTAGGATTATAGTTGTGTTTACTTGTGACAGGCTCCAGCCTTAGGAATGCTGGGATTGCAAGTGTGTACCATCACTCCCATCTTTAGTTTCGTGTTTTGGTTTTGGTTTCTGAGTAATTAATGTGTATGGGGATTTTCCTCATGTATGGATGTGCACTAACCACATGCATGTCTACTGTCTGGATGTCAGAGAGAGCATCAGGTTTCCTGGAGCTCTACAGATGGTTGGTTGTGAATGCGTTCCAGGAACAGAACATAGGCCCTCTACAGGAACATCAGGTGCTCTTAACCACAATGCCTTTATATTTGTGCTGTTTAAGTCTCTATATGCTGTTGGGCCACAATGTTTCAGACTGCCAGTGTCTTGGTTAGTGTTTTGTTGCTGTAATAACACCATGGCTGGAGCAGTGCTTATTAAAGAGAACATTTAATTGGGGCCTGCTTATAGTTCGAGAGGTTTAGTCCATTATTGCTATGGTGGGGAACATGGCAGGAACAAGGTGGCATGCAAAGTTCTGGATCCACATCTGTAGGCAACAAGAAGAGAGGACTCTGGGATTGGCTTGGGGTTTTGAAGCCCCAAAGCTCACTTCCTTCACATACTTTATCCTACACCTACTACCTACTCTTAAAACATCTCAGGTACTGTCACCCACTAATGACCAAGCATCAAATGTATGACTTTCTTGGGGCCATTCTCAATTAAACCCCAGCCAAGTAAGCCAATTTTGAAAGAAACCAGCCTTATTAGGTTGAAGAGAATAAAGCAGCATATTGTGGTAAGGAGAATAGTTCTTGAAGTCAAGAAAGGTATGCATAATGATACAGTCAGGGACTTCAAAGTACCTGATCAGTTGTAGACTGCTTGACCTTTTGAGAATTGCTTTGACATTTTGTCTCCATTACGTGTACAGCAGTTGCTGAAACAGAAGAACCTCAATTGACATTTTCTGTGAGTGGTTACTTGTAGTGGGTGACTTCTGGTAACCTAAAATCTAAAACAGAATTTAGGGGCTGCTGACTCAATATCCTTTAACAGGCTAACCCCCTCGCCCCACTTTTTGTCTTGTTTTTGTTTTCTGAGGCAGGATTTCATTTGGCTCAAGCTGGTCTCAAACTCCTTGTGTAACTGAGGATGACCTGGAACTCCTGATATTCCTGCCTCCTAGGTTCTGGGATTATAGGTGAGTGCTACTACTGGCTCCAAGTACTTTGAGCCAAGATGAAACATGTATGCAACATACTGGCGCTGGCAGCTGACTTTAGTTGCAGCTCAGTTTGCTTTCTTGTATAGCATCTGTTACTATTGGTACACAGAAGTAAACTAGTTGCTTGCTCCTTGAATTTGAGTATGCCTGACTGATAGTGAGTTCCACTTGGGATAGTAGGAATTTGCTATAGTAAGGCACTGTGCTCTTCTCCCATCTCACTCAGGAAGACTGAACAGCTACTTCGTGGTTTGTGAGTTTAGTGTTACTAAAGCCATCATAGAGACTGGAATAAATAGTATATCAAAGCTAAGTTTAGGTTAGTTGTTCATGCAGTTGGCTGGCTTACTTTGAATTGTGATCCTGGAATTGAACTGACAGTCTAGTGTGTGCTTAGGCAGATGCCCTCTTGAGTGACAGTCCCAGCTTGGAATTTGTTTTTCAAGCCTTCGGAAGGAGCAGATGTTTCCAAGGTAGATAGAAAGGCTGGTGGTAATGAGTCACTAGACTGCATTTACCTCAGACTTCGATGTAGTCATCTTATCTTACTGTAGACTGATTTTTAAAAATCTGTTATTAGGAGCTGGGCTGTGATGGCTCATTCCTTTAATCCCAGCACTTGGAAGGCAAAGGCAGGCGGATTTCTGAGTTCGAGGTCAGCCTGGTCTACAGAGTGAGTTCCAGGACAGCCAGGGCTATACAGAGAAACCCTGTCTCGAAAAACCAAAAAGAGAAGGAAAAAAAAATCTGTTATTAGGTTTATTTATCTCATTTTATATGTATAAATTAATATTGTGTGTTCGCTTGTGTGCATGTACCACATTAGTGCCTGATATCTGAAGAGGTCCAAAGGAGGTACCAAATTTCCTGGAATTGGTGTCACAGATGGGTGTGAGTTACCATGAGGGTGCTGGGACCCTAATCTAGGTTCTTTGAAAGAGTAGCAAGTGCTCTTAACTGATGAGCTGTCTCTCTGAGCCCCTATGAAATGATTCTTAAACTATCTGACTATCTAAGTTGTGTTAGTTTCACTTAATCTTACATCCTTATTCCTGCTGGATATGGTGATGCAGGTGAGTTTGGGGCCAGCTTCGTCTACAGAGTTCCAGGGCTACAAAGAGAAACCCGATTTTGAAAAATAACAGCAAGCATGGCAGTGGTGGCGCACGCCTTTAATCCCAGCACTTGGGAGGCAGAGGCAGGTGGATTTCTGAGTTCGAGGCCAGCCTGGTCTACAGAGTGAGTTCCAGGACAGCCAAGGCTACACAGAGAAACCCTGTCTCGAAAAAAAAAGAAAAATAACAACAAAAAAATGTGGCCAGTTATTATCATTCTTCAATTATGATATACTTTGGATTTATGACTAGAAAGACTTCATTTTTTTAAAAAGATTTATTTATTATTACAATTAAGTACACTGTAGCTGTCTTATGGGGGGTTGTGAGCCACCATGTGGTTGCTGGGATTTGAACTCATGACCTTCAGAAGAGCAGTCAGTGCTCTTACCCGCTGAGCCATCTCTCCAGCCCGAAAGACTTCATTCTTACTTTCTTTGGCCTACCTTAAAGAAAGGATACTTCGGCATTTTTCTATAGTATAGATATGTCTTTTCTGAGTGTGTGCTTGGTGTCTTTGTTGCTTGAATATTGTTTTCCTGAGCCACTGCTGACAGAGAGTATGAAGCCCGCCTGGAAAGGTACAGTGAACGCATTTGGACGTGTAAGAGCACAGGCAGCAGTCAGCTAACACACAAGGAGGCCTGGGAAGAGGAACAGGAAGTTGCTGAACTGTGAGTAGCAAAAGCCTTGCCCTTTGGCACCATCTTCGCTATGTCAGGGAAGTAAGGTGGGGTAATACCTGTAAGGTGGTGTATTTAAAAGCTTGGGACTTGAATGTAATACGTTGTTAGTGTGCTGTGCTTCGGGTGCTCCTTGGTTAATAGCATTTTGCTGCTATTTATTGTGTATGTGTACTTACTGGGTATTTTACTAAGCCTTTGGGTGTTTTTTTGTTTGTTTGTTTTTGTTTTTTGTTTATTTGCTTTACCTTATAAATATTTTGAAAATATAATTGTAAATAAAGGACTGATATGATCGAGAAGTAATATCAAGGCAGCAAGAAAGCAGACTAAACCTGTGTTGGCCACAGGCTCTATAAAATATGTGATTTATTAATTAAGAATGTTAGAAGAAATGGAGGATTATTGAAAAAGAGAGAAGGGGTCTGAAGAGATGGCTCAGTGTTAAGAGCACTTGTTGCTCTTAAAGAGCACCTAGGTTCAGTTCCCAGCTCTCACATGGTGGCTCACAGCCATCTTTAACTCCAGTTCTAGGGAATTTGATACCTTCTTGTGACCTACTTGGGCATATGGTATGTATTTGGTGCACATATATTCATGTAGACAAAACGCTCATGTAAAAAAAAAAATCTAAATTTTTTTTTTTAAAGTTAAGGAAGTTTTAAAATTTTAGTCAAGGTAGAAATCTTTTTCTGATTATCGAAGTAATTCTGGGGAATGCAGTTCAGGGGTATCACACTTGCCTAGAATTGCTAAGAAAAGGTAGTGTCCGATTTTATTTAAAAAGGGTACATGAGAATCTGAACTCTACTGTTCAGTCTCTCCTAGACAGTGATGTTTTAAAACTTGATTGACTTGATAGGATTAATGGAAAGAGATAGAACTAATAGGGTTCAGGAAAAAGCTTCTGGAATTAAAGAAGTGTGAGGCCATCTTGGGATGATGGCTAAGCTGGGAAGGGAGGTCCGTGGGAAGAGTACAGGGCAACTCTATCTTAACCCAGACTAGAGGATCTGTTCAGATTATGTTTTGTAGAGTGCAGTAAGAGACTTGACGTCCAATAGTCAGAGAACTGTAGGTAGCCATGGATAGCACAGAATAAAATAGGACGATACAAAACCTAACGTCAGCTCTTTGGTTGACGTGCCCCTTGGTTCAGCCTCTAGTAACTCAATAATGCACACGTAACACTGTCATTTCTAGTTGAAATTACATGTCTAGTTGTTCACTTAGTTTTTATTTTCTGTTAAGGGAATTCAATTATGAATATCTTTGTATATATAGCAGTTTTGATAAATGTTATCTAGTTACTTTTTTTTTTTTTTTAAAGATTTATTTGCTTATAATATGTAAATACACTGTAGCTGTCTTTCAGATGCACCAGAAGAGGGCGTCAGATCTCATTGGGGTGGTTGTGAGACACTATGTGGTTGCTGGGATTTGAACTCATGACCTTCTGAAGAGCAGTCTGTGCTCTTCCCTGCTGAGCCATCTCACCAGCCCTAGTTACTTTTTTTTTTAAGATTAATTTTACTTTTTGTGTACAGGTGTTAAACCTGCATGTATGTGTGTACAATGCCCTCAGAAGCTAGAATCCTCTTGAACTAGAGTTACAGATGTTTATAAGCTGTCATATGGGTGCTAGGAATTGAACCTGGGCCCTTCGGAAGAGTAGCTAATGATGAGCCATCTCGTCATCCCCCCAGTTGCTTTTCAAAAGGATTAGAACAGATTAGTCATTGACATAGAATACCACTTAGTATTCACTGCTGTCCTTGATGTGATAATTAAAATTACTTTATGCTAGATAAGTAAGTGAAGGAACTCTTATTTAAACTCATTGTTTTACTTTGCGAGGGCTTTAGGCTCAAGTCAAGAACCTAAAAGGTGCCAGACTGTGGTGGTGCTCGCCTTTAATCCCAGCACTTGGGAGGCAGAGGCAGGTGGATTTCTGAGTTCTAGGACAGCCAGGGCTACACAGAGAAACCCTGTCTCGAAAAAAACAAAAACAAACAAACAAACAAACGAACCTAAAAGGTAACCTTTCCTGAAGCTTTTGTCTGTAAAATAAGAATGCTGAACATCTATCTCATGGAATATTATAAGAAGTGAGGGAATGCATTTGAAACACATATAATCAAAGGAAAGGAAGAAATTTGCACTTGGAACGAAGTGCACTGCAAAAGCAAAGTAATGGGGCCGAGCCTTTAATTCCAGTACTCCAGGAGGCAGAGCAGACAGTTGTGCGCTCAGTGCTCACCTGGTCTACATAGGGAGTTCCAGGCAACACCTTGAAACCCTAAAAAGCAACGTAATAGGGAAAGTGTTGGACTTAGTAGTAGTATGCCTGTTATTTTCATTTATGAGTAAGACAGCTAACCTGGATGGATTAATCTGACAAGTATTTAAGAGTTTTTAGTTTATTTTCTTCTGTAAACTGATGGGTCTTTCCCTGTTTATCTCCTCCTGTTTATCCCTCTCTTTCCACACTGGCCTAGAGCTGAGAGATCTTGCTTTTGCCACCTGGACTGGTTTTGTTTTTGTTTTTTTTGTTTTTGTTTTGTTTTGTTTGTTGTTGTTGCTTGTGAACTATCATGCCCTGGTAGCTGCACAGTTTTTTGTTATTTTGCTTTGGTTTTTTATTTTATTTTATTTTTTAAGATGTATTTACTTTATGCATATGAGTATTTTGCCTGCGTGTATGTATGTGTACTACATGCTTCCTTGGCATACATAGAAGGAGGTCAGAAGAAGGCATTGGATCCCTTGGAACTGGAGTTACAGATAGTGGAGTTCTTACTCGTTCTAGAAACTGGGTCCTGAGACCAGCTGAGCCCTCACTCCAGCCCCACTTAGGGCTTTTTAAATCTTCCTTTACTTTCCAGTGCTCTTCGTGTACTTGCTGAAGAAAGTTTCTTTTTGGGGGTAGGGAGTGAAACACATTGTATGAAAATTTCAAGTAATAATTTAAAGGAAGTATTTGTCACTCTAAAATTGCTCTAAAATATTAAGTCTTTTTTTTTTTGTTTTTTGTTTTTGTTTTTAAGGTGGAATTGAAATCTCTTAGTAAAGGCTTTGTATTTCCTTGCTAACTGTTGACATTTATTTAGTTTGAAGGAAGAATTCCCTAACTGGTATGAGAAGCTTGTTCTGGAAATGGTTCACCATAACACAGCCTCCTTAGAGAAGCTTGTAGATTCTGCCTGGTTAGAAATCATGACCAAATATGCCGTGGGAGAAGAGTGTGACTTTGAGGTAAGTGTCTGTATTCTTGTTTGTTTTTCGAGACAGGGTTTCTATCTATATAGCCCTGGCTATCCAGGAACTGTTCACTATAGATGAGGCTGTCCTCAAACTCAGAGATCCACATGACTGCTGGGGTTAAAGGTGTGTACCACCACCACCTGGCTTGTTTTTGTATTATTATTATTATTATTATTATTATTATTATTATTATTATAATATTTATTTTTTGAGACTAGGCCTCACTGCCCAGCTCTGCCTAGCCTGGAACTTGCTATGTGGTGCAGCTAAAGTCAAAATGATTTATATACCATGTCTGGCTGAAGCTAACTTTTTTTTTTTTTTTTTTTTTTTTTTTTGGTTTTTCAAGACAGGGTTTCTCTGTGTGGCCCTTGCTATCCTGGAACTCACTCTGTAGACCAGGCTGGCCTCGAACTCAGAAATCCACCTGCCTCTGCCCCCCAAGTGCTGGCATTAAAGGTGTGCGCCACCACAGCCCGGCTGAAGCTAACATTTTTTTAAAATACCTGTATGTTTGGGATAGCAGAGTCATTTACATAAGGCAAAAGAATCTGAAGAGTAGTAAGGTAACATCTCCATAGGTATTCACATTGACATGTATCAGAGATGAATCCAAGATAAGAAAATACCTATTGGGATTGGTGAGATGGCTCAGCAGGTAAGAGCACCGACTACTCTTCTAAATCCCAGCAACCACATGGTGGCTCACAGCCACCCATAATGATATCTGATGCCTCTTCTGGTTCGTCTGAAGACAGCTAGCTACAGTGTACTTATCAATAATAATAAATAAATCTTTGGGCTGGAGCAAGCAGGGACTGAGCGAGTGGGGCCGACCAGAGTGAGCAGAGGTCTTAAAAAATTTAATTCCCAGCAACCATATGAAGGCTCACAACCATCTCTACAGCTATTGTATTCACATACATAAAATAAATAAATAAATCTTTTTTTTTTTTTTTTTAAAGAAAATACCTGATTAACACTGGTTGCTACTTTTTACTTTTTGTTTTTGTCTGAGTAAAGAAAATGCATTGTTTCTTAAGTTGGATTTTGTTTTGTTTTGTTTTGGGGAAGACAGTTTCTCTGTATAGCCCTGGCTGTCCTGGAACTCACTCTGTAGACCAGGCTGACCTTGAACTCAGATCCACCTGCCTCTGCCTCCTAGCGCTGGGATCAAAGGCATGCGCACCAGTGCTGGGCTAGGGCGTGTTCTGAAACCTGGACTCTGTCCCGTTCTTCATGGATTTGCGGTCCTTAGGCTGGTTGCCTGATGATCTTTTCTTTCTTTTGAAAGAGATGGTCTGGATTTGGAGTCCAGGTTGGCCTGGAGCTCGTCGTCCTATCTCAGCCTCCTCAGTGCACCACAGTGCCTGCTAGCACTGTTTGATTTCCACCCCTTCTCCCCATCCTGTTAGGAAGGGAACCCGAGCCTTACATGCTTAGGGAGCCTCCATCACATCTCTAGACTTTCTGTTGCATTTTGGTTCTGAAATTGTTTCTGTATTTGGAGTGAGGAAATACTTTTTAGAGAATTTGATTTTATTAACTTGTTGTTGTTTTGACTTAGGATGTTGCTTTACATCCCAAGCTGGTCCAGAACTTCCTGTGCAGTCCAGGCTGCCCTCTGTGGGCATCTCGCCTCAGCCTCTCCAGTATTGAGATTATAGCTGAAGAAGTATATGCATGATTCCTTGTTTTTTCTTACTTAAGAGCAGTGTGGCAGATTTATTTAATGCAAAATAGTTCATTATATTCACTTATATGTTGATCCTTGTATATGTGTGCACACTCCTGTAGCACAGTACCTGTGTAGAGGTTAGAAAACAACCTGTGGGAGTTGGTTCTTGGCTTCCAGCATATGGGAATTGAACTCAGTTTGCCAGGTTTGTTGGCATGTACTCTTATCTGCTCAGCCATCTTGCCAGCTTGAACATAAATGTATTTAGAAGTGAGAAGGAACTTCAGTGACTGGAAGTGGCTCCAAAGGGAAGACTATTCAGGAAATGCTCTTCTAAGTAAGAGAAGAAAAGATTTCTAGAAACAAAAATAAAGTAGACTCTTATCTTTGCAAGCTGTTACCTAGATGTTGGTTTAAATAGCTGCGCATCTTTGTAAACTAAGTGTGATTTTCAAGGTTTTTAAGTGTTAGGCTATCTTGCTCAGGGGCAGAATGCACTGTAGTAGCCAATAAGTAGTGAGATCAACATTGACTTCACTTATAAAGTCTCTGATACCTCACTCTGCTTCCACTTTATTTCATTGATGTGTTTAATGAATTTATTCTTGGTCTGTGTATTTTATATTTTTTATTTATAATGTCTGAGATTATCAATGGTTTTGTTTATTGGTTGGTTGGTTGGTTTTGGTTGGATCTTTTGAGATTCTCATTCTGTATGCTAGGCTGGCCTTAAACTCTAAGCAGTTTTCTTGCCTCTGTCTCTTTTTGTTGTTGTTTTTACGTCAGGGTCTCTTTACATACCCCTGCCTGTATTAGAACTTAGTGTATAGAACGGGCTGGCTTCTAACGAAAAGAAATCCACCTGTATGAACGACCACACCTCTGCCTTTAAGTGTTGCATCTTGACCAAAAAAAAAAAAAAAAGAGGACTTAAATGGTGTAATTGAATTGAGTTTAGTAAAGGGACTTTTGAAATCAGACAACAGTCTGATCAAGCACAAGCAGCACTTCATAAGGAGAAGTCCTGGTTGCTATGAGTAGTAGGGATATTTCTAAACAAACCTCAGAAACAAAGGGAAGGCAGTGGGTTCAGAATGTAGGAAGAGTAATTGTAGTTATTAGACTAATTTAGTGATCTGATCGAGCTAACTTGCTTGGAATTTGTTCAGGGAAGTATACTAGAAATAATACTGCTGCACCTCTCCCATGTCTGATTACTGTGTGCTCCTTTGGACTGACCTCATCAAGATCTGGAGGGCACAGAAACCCAGTAGTTAGGCTTTGTAAGCACTGAGCCAGGTAGAGAAGAAAGACAGACTTAAAAGCAAAAGGAAGAAAAACAAAGTACAACAAAAGTGACAAAAGGAAATCATTGGACATATCTGCAAGACAGAAAGGGACTGGAGACATTCAGTTATAGCTGTGTGCCTTGTCTGCCTGCCAGTGAGGGACTGTGGAATACTTGCCCAGCATGAGCAGGGCCTGAGACTCCATCCTTAGCACTAAAAATAAAATATTCAAAGTAAGAAAATAAAACAAAGATGGAACAAGAGTATTTGAGGCAAAGAATAGAAATATATATGTCCTAAACCATGAAAAGATGTTTAAACTCATTTGTGCTTCAGTAATCAAATCAAAACCACAGTCAAGATTATTTTATACATATAAGATTAGTAAATATGAGCAACTGCCAAAGTTTGGTAAGAAAATGGAACTGCTCATACATTGTTTTGCTTATTCTTTTCTCCCATTGCTGTACTGTTTGCACTCAGCCATACACATGCTAGGCAGGTGCATTATTGCAAACGTTTATTCACCACCGGTACTGTGAACTCTATATAGCTCTTTTGGTGAATGCTTTGGAGTTGCTAATACAGTTGAATATGCATGTACCTTTGACTGGGCTTTCATCTTTGAACATTTATCTAAATAATATTGCCCTAGGATGCTTGTGTAAGAACTCTTAGTATTATTTATAATAGTGCAAACAGGAAATAACCTAAGGACCTATCAGCAGTTGAATGAATAAATTGTTAAGGCCTTGAATACTCAATAGCAAAAAGAAATGTAAAAGAAGGCAGTCACAGAATAATACAGTCTTGATTCCACTTACTGAAGTCAAAACAAAATAATGCAATGGTTGTCAATCTCTGAGGTAGAGAGTGGATTACTTTAAGACCTATTGCTAGGTGGTGGTGGTGGTGCACATCTTTAACCCCAGCACTTGGGAGGCAGAGACAGGTGGATTTCTGAGTTCGAGGCCAGCCTGGTCTACAGTTAGTTCAAGACCGCCAGGGCTACACAGAGAAACCCTGTCTCAAAAAACAAAACAAAACAAAACAAAAAAGACCTATTAAAGTTGCACTTCTATATATGTAGAGGGGGGAGGGGTGCGTGTGCTGTTCCCCCCCTTTTTTTTGGAGACAGGGTATGATTTAGTTCAGACTGGCTTCAAATTTGTTATGTAGTCAAAGGTGGCCTTTAACTCTTGGTCTTCCTCTATACTTTCCAAGTGCTAGGATTACAGGTATGTGCTGATACACTTATTGTCTTGTGTGTGATTAAAAATAGTGTGTATGGTGGTGTAGGTGCCATAGTGTTGTCTTAATTCTATAATTGCTTAGCCTAAGTACTTGGTTTGTGTGTGTGTGTTTAAGATTTTTTTAAAATTATGTATGTGGGTATGTGAATGAGTACAAGTGTCTATAGATGTCAAAGGTGTCTGATGCCCATTGAGCTAGAGCCAGAGGTGGTTGTGAACAATTCCTAGATCCCCAGTAGTCTTTAATCACTGAGAGCTTGGGCACATGTGTCTCTTTGAAACAGATTTTTACTGTAGCACAGGCTGTTCTGGAAATCCACAGGACTAGACTTGCTTTTGCCTTATGTCAGTCCTTCTGCCTTTTCCTTAGAGTTCTGGGGTTACAGTCACGTGTCGCCATGCCCAGCCAATTGAGTTTCTGTGGTAAGACAGACAGTGCAGTAGACTTAACATCCAAAAATATACCCAGACAACTGATCTGTATGTAATAGTCACTGAAAGGTGATTAAGTGGAGAAAGATAGTCCTTTAGCAGGTGGGTTCTGTAACAACTGGATAGTTTATTTTTGAAAAAAACAAAAAGTTCTTATCTGGGTGTGGTGATGCACTTGTAATTCTTGCACTTTAGAAGAAAGGACAGGAGGATTACCATGAGGTTTAGGCCAGTCTGCTCTACTCGATGAGTTTCAGGTTGGCCAAATATACAGTGAGAACCAAAAAATGTAGTTCTTTTTTTTGTTTGGTTTTGGTTTTGGTTTTCTGAGACAGGGTTTCTCTGTATAGCCCTGGCCGTCCTGGTACTCTTGATGTAGACCAGGCTGGCCTCGAACTCAGAAATCGATCTGCCTCTGCCTCCCAAGTGCTGGGATTAAAGGCATGCGCCACCACAGCCCGGCAAAAATGCAGTTCTTGAACTGTAGTTGGCATACATTTTAGGCTAGCACAATAGTTGCCCTTAGTAATTAGTACATGAATTATGTAATAGAACATTATTTATTTAAGGTATATTTTACTTTGTTTATAAATGTTTTGCCTACATGAATATGTACACCACATGTGTACATGCTAGAGCCCCTAAAACTGGGGTTACAGGTAGTCGTGAGCCATCATATAGGTATAGGGAATCAATCAAAACCCTGTTGTCTGCAAGAGCAATTGCTCATTTTATTTATGTAGTCTCTCATAGTATTCTATTTAAAATTTTGTTGTTGAAACAGGATGTTGCTGTGTATCCCAGGCTGACCTTGAATTTACTATGTAGGAGATGATGGAAAAGTCCTGATCTTCAGCCTCCTAGGGATTATAGGCTGAGGGATTATTGGCATGGTATTGTGTGGCAGATCTTTCTGCTTGTTTAGTTCAGTGGTCACTCTGTGGGTCATGACTCTTGGGGATGTGTATCAGATATTTACATTATGATTCATAACTAGCAAAATTAGATATGAAGTACCAATGAGGCTGGGCGGTGGTGGCGCACGCCTTTAATCCCAGCACTTGGGAGGCAGAGGCAGGCGGATTTCTGAGTTCCAAGGCCAGCCTGGTCTACAGGGTGAGTTCCAGGACAGCCAGGGCTATACAGAGAAACCCTGTCTCGAAAAACCAAAAAAAAAAAAAAAAACAAAAACAAAAGACGTACCAATGAAATAATTTTATGGTTGAGGGTCACCATTCATAAGGAACTGTATTAAAGGGCCACAGCATTAAGAAGGTTGAGAACCATTGGTTTAGTTGAGTTTTGAAACCATGTCTTTCTAACTCATGCTAGCCTGGAGCTCACTACTTTTTCAGACTGACTTTGAACATGAAGAATTCTTTCTCACCCTTTCAGGTGCTAGAATTATAGGCATATGATACTGTGTCAGGCTTATTTTATTTATTTTTTTAATGTATATTTAGGCTTAGAAGTCTGAGGAGCAAAATTTACTATGCCTCGATACTTTAAAGTTTGCATGAATTTTTGTTTGCTAGGTATCTTAGTTACTGTTCTGTAATGTTGCTGTGAAGAGACACCATTGACCAAAGTAACTCTTTACAAGAGAACATTTAAATGGGGGTTGGCTTCCAGTTTCAGGGCTTAGTAGTCCATTTTCATCGTGGTGAGGAGCATGGTGGCACACATGGCATTGGAGCAGTTTCTGAGAGTTACATCCTGGTTCATAGGCAGAGAGACAAGACAGACAGACAGTGAGCTGGTTTGCTTTTTAAACATCAAAGCCCACTCCCACTGATACACTTCTTCTAATAAGGTCCTATCTTCTAATCCTTTCAAATATCGCCATTCCCTGGTGGCTAAGCATTTAAATATATGAGCTGATGGGGGCCATTTTTATTAAAATCACCATACTAGGAATATTGGATCATGTTTTATATATTTTTGTAGGTTTCTAGTTCTATTTACTAAGTATCTCTTAATTTTCTCTTGTACTGCATGTATAGGTTGGAAAGGAGAAAATGCTTAAGGTGAAGATAGTGAAGATTCATCCTTTGGAGAAAGTTGATGAAGAAGCTGTTGAGAAGAAATCTGATGGGTCCTGTGATTCTCCGTCAAGTGACAAAGAGAATTCCAGTCAAATGGCTCAGGACCTCCAGAAGAAGGAGACAGTAGTCAAAGAGGATGAAGGCAGGAAAGAGAGTATTAGTATGTATGATGCTAGCCTTGCTCCTGAGTTGAGACGATGCTCGTTTGTTACATAGAAATCTAGCATTCTGTAGCAGCCACAAGTACAGTTAGGTTTTTTATATAGCCGTGATTTTATTCATTGTGATTCAAAAAGCCACTAACACACCCACAACGTGATTTAGGATTTAAAACTCCGAAAATAATTAAGACCATTCTTGACCAGGATGGTTAAGAAAATTGGATTTCTTTTAATTTTCCTATTTTTTTTGTTTGTTTGTTGTTTTTTCTTTTGAGTCAGGGTCTAAATATGTAGTCTAGGCTACCCTCAAATTTGGAGTGGTCTTCTTGTCTCTGTCTCCTGAATTCTGGGATTACAGGTATGCACTAAGATACACCTAGGACTCTTTCCTATTCTTTTGTTCTTTTTGGTTGATTGGTTTGGGTTTTTTTTTTCCTTAATCAAGGTCTAACAATGTGCCCTAGCTGGCAAGGAACAGAGATCTGCCTGCCTCTGCCTCCCAAGTGCTGAGATCAATGATGTGTGCCACCATATCCTGCCCTCTTGCCTTTACTCTTAAAGCAAGGAACATGTACATGAGTGTAGAGAGGGCAGTAATCCAAGTAGACAAAGCACGTTCTAATCCCTCCTGATCCTCACAGTGCAAGCTAGTGTGGTGGCTTTCAGATACAGTTTTTCTGTTTGTCTCTTTTGACCTGACTCTCTCAGGTAGGAGCCACTAGAAATCTGAAACACTTTGTTAACCAGATATAATTTTTACAGATCTGGAGACTAAAATAATACTTTACAGTTAGAAGAACTAAGAGCATTGTTCACTTAGAAAATTTCTCTAAGAATGTCTCTTAGTTTGGATTTCTATTGCTGCGATGAAAACACCATGACCAAAAAGCAAGTTGTGGAGGAAAGGGTTTATTCGGCTCACACTTCCACATTATAGTCCATCCATCATTGGAGGAAGTCAGGACAGGAACTCAAGCAGGAGCTGATGCAGAGGCGGTGGAAAGGTGCTGCTTACTGGCTTGCTTCCCCTGGCTTGCTCAGCCTGCTTTCTTATAGAATAGAAGCCAGGACTATTAGTACAGAAATGGCACCACCCCCCTTGGGTTGGACCCTCCTCCACTGATCACTAATGGAGAAAATGCCTTGCAGCTAGATCTTAATGGAGGCGTTTCTGCAATTGAGACTCTTTTTCTCTGTGATGATTCTCGCACAGTCATCATGAAAAAAACAGCCAGTGCAGAGTGTTAATCCTAAGCCTTTACTATTTAAACTTAAGACTCGTTAAATAAGGAAGTTAACTGTCCTAGAATATTTTTATCTCAAAATGAGCACACAGTATTTGGTATATATGATCTGTAACTATTGTTTGATTGAATAATTTCACCTCACTATTTTATTTTTTATTTATTTATTTTTTTAAAGATTTATTTATTATTATAATTACTCTGTAGTTATCTTCAGACGCACCAGAAGAGGGCGTCAGATCTCATTACAGGTGGTTGTGAGCCACCATGGGTTCCTGGGAATTGAACTCAGGACCTGTGGAAGAACAGTCGGTGCTCTTAACCACTGAGCCATCTCTCTAGCCCTCACCTCACTATTTTAATTGCCACTTTTTCTGCCATCCTTTCTGTTGCATCAAGATGTTTTGGATCCATGCTGATCATTTTAAAAGTCCTTATAATAGTAGTCTGAAGGAAACTTGTGAGACTAGTTGTACCTGTCCTTTCGGTTTTATTTCAGTTGTGTTTTCTGCTTTGTTAGGGCTGCATATCCATACCATTTCCAGGTTCTCTCTTTAAAATTGAATATTTATTTGTAAATTTATTCTATTTTCATTTGTGAGTATATACCCTGCATATATAGGTGTACAGAGGCCAAGAAAGGGGGATCAGCTGTTACAGGTGATTGTGAGTCATCCAGCGTGGGTACTGGGACTCTTGTCCTCTGGAGGAGAACAAGTGCTCTTACCCACTGAGCCATCTTGCCAGCCCCCCCCCCCCCCCCCAGATCCTGAGAGTATTATCTTCTCTGCGTCCTGCTTGGGGACAGTGACTCAAGCAGGCTAGCCTAAAGCTTACTATGTATCTGAGGGAGTTGTGCAAATCCTGATCTTTCTGCCTCTACCTAGAGAATACAGGGTATTGTTACAGGCTTGTGTCGCTATACTTGGCACTTTTTCTTTGCAGGCTGTTATCACAGCCTAGGACTGTAATTTTCTCTATGACCCAGACTGGCCTTACTCTGTTGAGTTCTGGGGTTACAGGTGTATCAAATGCATGCTTCCACGCCTGCATTAATTTCTGCCCTTTAATGATTTAGACAGTTTCTAATCGGGTTGCAGTTGGCTTCTTACTTGCCAGGTAACAGAAATTTTTTTTTTTTAAGACTTGCTTTACTTTTTTGAATTTTTAGAGATTTCATGTGTCAGTATTTTGCCTGCATGTCTGTGTACCACTTGCGTACCCACTATCTTTCGAGGACAGAAGGAGCCAGATTCCCTGCAATTATAGTTACAGATGGTTGTGAGCTGCTATGTGCTGGGAATCAAACCCAGGTCCTCTTGAAAAACATCCTTTTTTGTTTTGGTTTGGTTTTGTTTTTTTTCTTTTTAATCTTAAATCTACTTTATTTTCTGTGTATGGGTATTTTGCACATATGTTTGTATACTACATGCATGCAGTGCCCATGCAGGCCACAAGAGAGCATTAGATTCTCCTGGAACTGGAATCACTGATGCCTGAGTCATGAGTGCTAGGAACCGAACCCAGATTGGACCTCTGAAAGAGCAACAAGTGCTCTTAACCTCCAAACCATCTATCTAGCCCCGGTTGTTTTAATGTTTTTGTTAGATTTAACACTGGTGGTTATCCTGTTATACTTCACTTTCTCTTTAACACTGGTGGTTATCCTGTTATACTTCACTTTCTCTTATCCATGTCTTTATTTTGTGTGTTTAGGGGTTTTGCTTAACGTGTATGTATACCATATAGATGTTTCGTGCCACAGAGGTCATAAAGAGGCATTAGGTCTTCTGGACTGTAGTTACAGATGGTTGTGAACCACCATGTGGATGCTGGGAATCTAACCCAGGTCTATTTTTCCATTTTAGCCCATAAGTCATATTCTTTTAGGTGTTTCATGCTCACCTTCTGGAACATTCCTTTTTCTGTACTTTCAGAGTATTTTTGTTTGTCAGCCTCTATTGTAGGATTGTAGACATTTACTTACCAAATTTCCTGCATAGACTAGCTCGTGGAAGTTACAGGTATTACACCTCATCAACCAGTGCCTGGTATAAGTGAGGGACTGAATAAGTTATTAATTGTGAGTAAATAAGTTGAATTAAAATAATTTATTATTATTTGCTAATTTCCTGTTGATTTGACTAGATGACAGAGCGCGTAGGTCTCCACGAAAACTTCCTACTTCGTTAAAAAAAGGAGAAAGGAAATGGGCTCCTCCAAAATTTCTGCCTCACAAATATGATGTGAAGCTACAAAATGAAGATAAGGTTGGTTAAGTCTCTTATACTAATAGATTTTAAGAAACTCCTGTAGGAGTGGTTTTCTTGGAGAAAATGTGCTGAGGAAAAATGTCAAGGAGTGTCTTCATCCCAGAAGTTAAAGTTACATGATGAGTCACCTCTGACACTGCTTTTATTATTAATCTTCCTAGACTTCAAGCTGGTCCATACCCTTAACACAGTTTACTACTGCTTTTTTACCTTTTTAAAACTCTCTTGCTGGGAATAGAACTTGGGATATTGCTATGCTAGGCAAATATTCTGAGTTACATCCCCAGCCCTTTTTCTGAGATAAAAGGTGTTTGGCGTTTGCATTTTTTAATTCTTCATGTGGGACTAAGGCTCTTTTGTATGTTAGACAAGTACAATCACTATACTACTTCCAGCTCTAGTTTTTATATATCTTTCAGTATATTCAGAGTCAGGATGTATTTAAAAGCAGTTGGCAAGAGTTTATTTCCTAGCTCCTGGTCATTGGGATATGGAAGCAGGAGGTTCAGAGGTTAAAGGTCATGTCACACAGTAAGTTTGAGGGCAGCTGGGCTACATGAGACCTTGTGGCAGAAAACAGAAGTTTTAAACTTGTAAAGAAAATATGTTTCCTTGACTAAATCTAGATTTTAAAAATATTGGTATATTATTTTGGGTGTTTCTACACATACCTGAATAGAACTTTAAGTTTTATTGCAAAGAGGACTAGGATGTTGAAAATAATCGTGTGTTAATTTTCATAGACAACTCTTTCATACAAGAAACAGCTCAGCTCTGAGGTTTAACCTTAGAAAAGATCTTCTATGGGAAGACCCACCAGCTGGTTTTTTGTCTTTTGCTTCTGAGACAGGGTCTTGCTGTATATCTATCTGTGTTGGCCTAAAGCTGGCTGTGTAATCTGGGCTGGTCTCAAAACTGTAATAATCATCCTGCCTCTGTGTCCTGAGTGCTGGGATTAAAGATATGCACCATTACTGCCTAGTTTCTTTTGGTATTTTGGAAATAGGGTCTGGCTATATGTTACCCAGGCTAGCCACAAGCTCACTATCTTCCTACTTCAGCCTTTGAGTGCTGAGATTATAGGTGTGCACCACCAAGCATGGATCTGTGAAGGATGGATCTTTAGGTAATACTCCCTCTTCCTCTTTTGCTATTAAATGACTTCCTAAGATAAAGTTGTAACTAGAAAAGCTGCTGATGTGAAGTTGAATGGTATACTTACTTTAGTTGATATTTATTATTAGTTGATTATTAACCTAGGGATTATTTTAAAATTTTGTCTTCAAAATTTTGCCTTATCTTCTAATACATAGTACCCTCTCCCCAAAATGGAATTGTGATTCTTTCCATTGTGGATATGTGTTTTGTTTTCATTGCTTAACTGTTTCCCACCCCAGTACTGATTTCTTTTGTTATTTTTTTCACCCAGATCATCAGCAATGTGCCAGCAGACAGCTTGATTCGAACAGAGAGACCACCAAATAAGGAGATAGTTCGATACTTTATTCGGCACAATGCCTTACGTGCTGGTACTGGTGAGAATGCACCTTGGGTGGTGGAAGATGAATTGGTGAAGAAATATTCCCTGCCTAGCAAGTTCAGTGACTTTTTACTTGACCCATATAAGGTAAGGTCACTATTAATGTTGGACACCTACATAAATAAAGCCTTACTAGATAGTTTCTTTTTTTCTACTAACTTATAGTAGATTTAGATTCATGGCAGATTTTAAACCTTTAACAGCAGATAATTCATTCAGGAACTGAAGCAGAGACTGTGGAGGGATAATATTTATTAGCTTGTTCCTGTGCTTGCTTGGCCTGCTTTCTTATACAGCTCACAGCCATGTGGCCAGCCTTGGGCTGGCACCATCTATAATGAGCTGCGCCTTCTCACATCAACCATTAGTCAGGAAAATGCTTTACAGGTTCACCCGGGAGCAGTCTGATAGAAGCATTTTCTCAATTGACATTCCTCTTTCTGGATTTCTCTAGTTGATGTCAAGATGATACAGTATTAACTGGGATGTCAACTGAGCTAGGTGTAGTGGTATGTGTCTTTACTCCTAGCAGTGGGGTCACGGAGACCGACAGATCTCTCAGTTCAAGGTTAGCGTGGTGTACATAGAGTTTCAAGACAACAAGGGCCATGTAGAGACACCCTGTCTTCAGGTATGGTGGTGGAAGGAAAACTGAATTTTTTTTTTTTTTTTTTTTTTTTTTATGACCTGGTTAATCTTTTTATTTGGACAAGGAAAACTGATTTTGTATATAAGGCAAGATAACTTTGACAGTCCTATAAAGCCTGGAATATATATAGCTCATGGGACGTGTTAATAGAAACCAAACACTTCCCTCTTCAGACTACATTATCCCCTCTTAAATTGTCCATTTTGATCTTTAAAATATTTTTATAGATTTTATGGTATATCTATTAGTCTTATTTTATAAGTGGGAAAGCTGAGGTATAATCTAATTAGAACCAAATAACAATGGGTGACAAACTAAGAGTTTGGCTTAGGATTTCTTTGTTTGTTTGTTTTTTTCTCTCCCATCTTCCCTCTCTTGTCTCCATTCCTCATTCTCTCTCTGTATGAGGTTCTGGGTCAGTACCCAGAACTACAACAAAACAAAACTGAAAAATACCTTCCCAGCTAACTTACTGGCTAAAAACATAGAGGCTGAGACAAACTCTATATATATTACCCTCAACCTCCTGCTATATTGTCATCAGTGAATTAGAAGAGTAGAAAAGCAAAGCATTGAATTTGGTGGTAGAATACTTGTCATGAGAGGCCCTGAATTTCATTCCATATGCAGTAAGAAAGAGACTGGAGCTCTCTCTTGCATGCGTGTGCGCTCTCTCTCTCTCCCCCCCCACCCCCCGTGTGTGTGTGTGTGTGTGTGTGTGTGTGTGTGTGTGTAGTAGCACATGATTTCAATCCCAGCACTCAGGAGGCAAGTGGATCTCTTAATACCAATCTAGTCTCCATAGCAAGTGATAGGACAGCCAGGACTACTTTTTTTCAAAGGAAAACAAAAAACAACAAAACCAACCCACTGGAATAAAAATCAGATTTGTGAAGAGCCTGGAGAGTTGGCTAAGTGATGAAGAGCACTTCTTTCCTGTCTAGAGGCCCAGATTTAGCACCTGTCATCAGGCAGCTCACAATTCCCTGCAGATCCACTCTCACAAATTTGACACTTGTGGCTACTCAGGTCACCTGCATTGACAAAGTCTCGTAATTGGTCTAACTGCTTAGATATGCTGTTCTTATTATTAAGTTCAGCTTCAGATTGAATTGCCACAGACTGTTTCCTCATCGTTATCAACAAAGAAATGTTTTCTTTGACTTGTAGTGATGGGAACAAATAGAATAATATCTATTCTATTTTTTTTTGGCCTCTCATGTTGCTGTCATAAGTAGTTAGCAATGAGAAAGGGCCTTCACCAAAATAAAATTTTTTCATTCTTTTTCCTTCTCTGTATTAATCTTGTAGGACTGTGCTGAGTGGGAAATAGAGGAGACCCTCGGCACATAAGTGGTTTTATACTTTTTCAGATCCCCCTGAGTCCAGCCATGCCGGCTCCCATTTGGCTGTGACTACCCAGCATGCTCCATGCTGAGATGATCCAGCTACTGAAGGACTGACTGCTCACACCGGGAGCCGGCCTTTTGGGAGGGGGTTGGGTGAGTTCATTTCTTTCATTTTTCAGAAAAAAAATTTTTTTATTGAAAATAGAGACTGGAACTCTTTGTCATATTAATGGTCCGTATTATTTCTTAACATTGTGCTTCCAATTAGATGTGAAAGCACCTTATTGTAACTTTGAATTCTTTTAGTAGTTCTAACAGATTAAAGGTATCTGTTTAAAGTGTTAGAACAAAACTGCCTTGATTAGCCTTTTTTGATTAGCCTCTTTTTCCTTCCTCTTTAAGCACCCACCTGAGCATCAGCAGGAGTGTTGGTGTGTGTGTCCTGTTGTGCAGCTGTTTGGGCTGCTTGAAGATCAGTAGCTTGAGCACATACACTTGTTTTCACTTGCTGCTGCCATTGCAGGACAGTCTCAGAAGTACACTGCTCTTCGAAGCACTCACAGTATTGTTTTCTATGAGGGGAACCTTAAATACATCATCCTTTTTTGCTTATTTCTCATTAGCATTTTGATACTTAATCCTGAGAAACTACAAGTAGGAAATTGTACAGCGAGAAAAGGTATCCCAGGAGTCGTGGGTAGAGGTGGTGTTCTGTGTGACGGTGAACTTCTGTCCTGACAAGGGGCATTGGGAACAGGGCCTTCACTTTTAATCAGGCACTAGTAAGCAGCCAGCTAAAAGTCTAAAACCTGCAGTTCTTCATCCTCCCGAGGGGCTGGATGAGGGGCATGTGCCAATATTGCCTGTAATTCTGAAAAGTCAGCTTGGGCTTTAAAGTTGGGATTTACTCATTTAGTCAAAAGAAGACTTTAATCATGGTTTGTTCTCTCAATCAGACTTTTGCTTTTGATTTTGTTGTGCTTTTGTGGGTTTGTTTCCTTGATTCTGTCTTTAATGGTTTTTTGAGGGGTGGGGTTCAAGACAGGGTTTCTCTGAATAGCCCTGGCTATCCTGAACTCACTCTGTAGATCAGACTGGCCTCGAACTCAGAAATCCGCCTGCCTCTGCCTCCCAGCTTGTCCTTAATGTTTGAACTGATCCTCTTCCTTTCCCTTCTGAGTGCTAGGATAACAGGCATGCACCACCATGCCAGTTAGCCCTGTACATACAAAATGGTTCCTCACACACAGCTGCTTCCTATAGTAGAAATTATCTAGTAGTCTTTTTCCTGTTAGCTAAAATGAGTTTGACTATTTCATTTAGTTTGTATTTTAGCTGTTAACTTTACTTTTTGGCTTGTTTTGGGTTTTTTGTTTTGAGACATGGTTTCATATAGCCCAGGCTGACCTTGTCTTTTCCCTCCTGCCCTGTCTTCCAAGTGCTGTTTTATAGGCTTTTACATTCATACCCGACTTATAACTATATTGTTTAAAATATTAAAATCAGTTAAAAGTTTTGATAACGTATTTTAAACAGAAACTCCTGTTATGACTAGTGAGCTAGGTTCTAACCTGTGAGGTCTTTTTAGTTTGTTTTTGAAACTGGGTCTGACACTGTAGCCTCTTATTGTTGACCATGAGAAAATTCTCCCAGTTTTCTAAGCATTGGGATTTCCCATGTGCCTTTTTGCTTTATTTTTGATACAGTGTCTCACATTATGTCCAGACTGACCTCAGACTCATACATGACACCCCTTCTGACCTGACAGTCAGTCTTTCTACCTCACTTAACCTCTGGAGTTCTTGAATTACAGGTGTGAGCAAGCATGCCAAACTGCCTCTTAACTAATTCTATGTGAGGGAAATAAGGTGTGGAAGCTTGAGGGGACAGAAGATGTGAATGGAGTTGTGGACAAGGAGATGGACTCTAAGGAAACGTACCATGAGAGTGGGCTAGCTAGGGTCTCTTGGCGTGCCAGTGATAAATATGTTGTAGTTTCTGTTCTAACCATGTTTACAATGAATATGAACAGCCTGGGGCAGAAAAGACTGGGCTTTTCCAAGTAAATACAGAATATGAGGAAAGTTGTTCGTTTGTATAAGATGGATTGTTATTAAAGAAAAAAGGGGGGGTTACAAACAGGTTAGGATCTTGAAAATGTGGTAAAATTAATGGATTTAAAGTTTTGTGGGATACTCTTAGGGGGTTGGGGGTGGCAAACACCTTTAATCCTAGCACTTGGGAGGCACATGCAGGAGGATCTCTGTGAGTTCGAGGCCAGCCTGGTATACAGAGCAAGACCCAAGACAGTAGGGCTACAAGGGAAACCCCCGTCTCAGAAAACCAAGACAAGTCTTGTGAGATTAGAGGATTGTAGACTAGAGTAGCTGAGAGAACGAAGGGTGTGGGGCATTAAACACTACACAGTCAGGACTAGCAGTGCAGCTCAGAAGGGAAGGTAATTGTGTCTATGTCTGAGCACCTGAGTCCAATCCCTGTGACCCACATGGTGGGAAGGGAGAACCAACCCCTTTGTGTTTTCCTGACTGTCTCATGCATAGCACCACACAGCACACATATACTCAACCCACATAAGATAAACAGTGGAATGGGCTAAAAGAATTTTAAAGAGCTGTATAAGTGAGAATTCATAATGCTTATAGTTAATATATTCATAGAAGTGAGTTTTTCATTGTGGGAGAGAACAAAGAGGAGTTTGAGAACCCAAGAGCCAAGGCCAGGGGGTTCTTTATCTGAACAGTATTATTACCAGTCTACATAAGTATGTTTTCACAGAAATGTATGCCTCTGGGTTGAGACTAAGCATTTATGTAGTATATTCTACTTACAGCACAAATTATTGAAGCTGACATAAAATTAAAGGTTGAAAATCTAACTGCTATTTCAAGAACAGGATTATACTCCCTGGGTGTGTGTATGCCTTACCCCTCACCCCCTTTCAGGACAGAATACAAGTTTTCATGTTAGACAAGTGTTATACATTGAGTCAGCCCCTCATTGGGGGTTTCAGGAAGGTGCTCTACAGTTGAGCTCACCCTCAGGTTGAGAGTAGTACTTCCAGAAATCTTGAGATGCTTCTGTTTTTAAATCAATTATTTCCTAATCTGGGGCCCATGGATAGACTTTGAAAACTGTATGCATAATTTTTATATATTGTTGCTGGAGAAAGTGTTCATAGAGTTCATTAAAATATTTGAGAACCATCAATGCATATGGAAACATAAAGCTAACTGTGTATCAAAAACATCTAACATTTGGAGGACGGTAGGTTTTTGTTGCAGTGCTGGAGGTAGAACCCAAGTCCTCACATATTATAGAGAAGCATCCTGTCACTGAGCTGTATAGCTCCACAGTGCTTATTTTGGGGGATGGGGGACATTGAGACAGTCTAATGTGAGTCAGGATGTCCCCAAACTTGGTATGTAACAAAGACAGACCTTAAATTTCTGATCCTCTTGCTTCCACCTCCTACGTTTGGGAATCGCTGATAGACTGCCTCCACCACATTGGTCAAGGGTAGGTTTGCTTTCAGACAGGTCTTACTATGTTGTAACGCTGGATGTGTGGCTTTACAGTGCTTAGATAGTGCTTGCTACACATAGTTTTTAAAAGTAATTTTGCTCCTGTTCTTAAATTTTAGTATATGACTCTCAATCCCTCTACCAAGAGGAGGAATACTGGATCTCCAGACAGGAAGCCCTCAAAGAAACCTAAGAGAGACAGTTCTTCTCTGAGTTCCCCACTAAACCCTAAGCTGTGGTGTCATGTGCACTTGGAGAAGTCGTTAAATGGGCCGCCACTCAAAGTGAAAAACTCAAAGAATTCCAAGTCTCCAGAAGAGCATTTGGAAGAGGTGATGAAAATTATGTCCCCTAACAAGCTGCACAGCTTCCACATTCCTAAGAAAGGCCCATCCACCAAGAAGCCAGGGAAGCACAGTGATAAACCTCTGAAGGCCAAGGGCAGAGGAGGCAAAGGCATCCTGAATGGACAGAAGTCCACAGGCAACTCTAAGTCACCCAGCAAGTGTGTGAAGACTCCTAAGACCAAAATGAAGCAGATGACTTTGTTGGATATGGCCAAAGGGACTCAGAAGATGACCCGTACCCCACGGAGTTCTGGGGGCATGCCAAGGTCTTCTGGTAAACCTCATAAACACCTGCCTCCGGCAGCTCTGCATCTGATTGCCTATTACAAAGAAAATAAAGACAAAGAGGACAAGAAGAGTGCTCTGTCCTGTGTTATCTCTAAAACAGCACGTCTCCTCTCCAATGAAGATAGAGCCCGTCTTCCAGAAGAGCTCCGGGCTCTTGTCCAGAAACGCTATGAGCTCCTGGAACATAAAAAGAGGTGGGCCTCTATGTCAGAAGAGCAACGGAAAGAATATTTGAAAAAGAAACGACAGGAGCTAAAGGAGAGGTTGCGAGAAAAAGCCAAAGAACGGAGAGAGAAAGAAATGCTGGAGAGGTTAGAAAAGCAGAAGCGATTTGAGGACCAGGAGTTAGGTGGCAGAAATCTCCCAGCATTCAGGCTGGTAGATACCCCTGAGGGGCTCCCCAACACTCTTTTTGGGGATGTGGCCTTGGTGGTGGAGTTCCTGAGCTGTTACTCTGGGTTGCTCTTGCCTGATGCTCAGTACCCTATCACTGCTGTGTCCCTAATGGAAGCCTTGAGTGCAGATAAAGGTGGTTTTTTGTACTTGAACAGAGTTCTGGTCATCCTGTTACAAACCTTACTTCAGGATGAAATTGCAGAAGACTATGGAGAACTGGGAATGAAGCTGTCAGAAATCCCCCTCACTCTGCACTCTGTCTCAGAGCTGGTCCGGCTCTGCTTGCGCAGGTGTGACGTCCAGGAGGACAGCGAGGGCTCAGAAACAGATGACAATAAAGATTCCACACCATTTGAGGACAACGAGGTACAAGACGAGTTCCTAGAGAAGCTGGAGACATCAGAATTCTTTGAGCTGACCTCAGAGGAGAAGCTACGGATATTGACAGCTCTGTGCCACCGGATCCTCATGACATACTCTGTGCAAGACCACATGGAGACGAGACAGCAGATGTCTGCAGAGTTATGGAAGGAGCGGCTTGCTGTGCTAAAGGAGGAGAATGATAAGAAGAGAGCAGAAAAGCAAAAGCGGAAGGAGATGGAAGCCAGAAATAAAGAAAATGGCAAAGAGGAGTCCATGCTAGGCAAAGTGGACAGGAAAAAAGAAATTGTGAAGATTGAACAGCAAGTGGAAGTGGAAGCAGACGACATGATTAGTGCTGTCAAGAGCAGAAGGCTGCTTAGCATGCAAGCTAAGAGGAAGCGGGAAATCCAGGAGAGAGAAACAAAAGGTAAAATTTATCCTGAGAGGTTCAGGAAAGCCCTTTCATGGGTGGAAGAACAGAATGTTGGTAGGGTATCTGTCATAGACTAGCACTCACTAAGATGTTTTTGTTCTCTCATAGTTTTGAGATAAGCTCTTAATTAACTCAGCCTTTCCTGAAACTTACTTTGTAGCTAAGCCTCCTGCTTCAGCCTACAGAATTACAGGCATGAGCCGCCATGCTTAGCTCCACAGCTTTGTGTGCTTGCATACAATTGGTGTGTATGTGTATGTGTGTGTGCGTGCACATGCATGCATATGTGTTTAGGTGCCGGGGAGATACTCTCGTAGGGGAAGTTCACACTACTTCCAAAGGATCCAACATCCCCTTCTTGCCTCCATAATCATGCAAGTGGTGCATAGATGTATGGAGGCAAAACACCCATACATACTTATTAAATGAATAAACAATTTCGGAACCTGAAGATAGTAGTAAACCGTGGAATAATAACCATCTATAGAGAGTGGTTATTATGTTGTGGCTGACTGCATGCACATAGACTATGTCTCTTTTTGTTACTGGTTTTGTTTGTTTGTTGTTTGTTTTGAGACAGTCCCACACTGTAGCCCAGGGTGGCCTTGAATTTAAGGAAATTCTTCTGCCCTGGAATTGAATATGTATATCAGAGCATTTTTCTGAGAGGTTCAATTTGTGTTATAGCATGTAAGACAGTATGTTGGAAGAAGCCAAGACATAAAAGACAATAATCTTTCTTAGTTGCAAACTATTCCCACCATCCCAGAAGAAACCTCGAAAGGCATTCCTGTTCTTAGCCTCTGACAACTACCGATCTCTTTGGATTTATGTGCTCTATGCATGTCATTTAAATAGATTCCCATTGGGCCAGTAAAAGAACTCTGTCAGTTGCTGCCACACCTAGCAACTTGAGATTGCTCTTGGGACCCACAGAGCAGAAAGTAAGAACTGACTTCCACAAGTTATGCTCTGACCTTTACACAAATAGGATTAATAAATGTAATATATATACACATATATATGTTATAATATGTATTAAATAGAATCATGCCGAGCTGGAGAGGTGATTCAATGATTAAGAGAGCATACTGCTCTTTGAGAAGATATGGCTTCTGTTCCTGGCATATCGAGTAACTTACAACTGCCTATAATTCCAACTCCAGGGGATCTAGCACCATCTTCTGGCTTCCTTGGACAACTGCATTCTCATGTACATACCTTCACACAGACACATGCATACACATAATAAAAGTAATAAAAATCATATAATCTACTTTAATGTTGTATTTCTTTCATTTGAATGGTTTCAAGATTCATATATATTATTTGTTGACTGTTCACCAGTCAGTGGACAGTTAGGTTGCCAGTATCATTTGGCTGTTACTAATATTCCTCTGTAAAGGATTTGTCTAGACATAGTGCCTTTGGAGTATATGCCTAGGAGAGGAATTACTAAGTCCTGTAGCCATGCTTAACCATTTGAGGAGTTCCCTGGCCATTTGCAAAGTGGGTGTATAGTTTTACATCCCAGTCACCAGGGCGAAGGTTCCGATTTTTCCATGTTTTCACCAGATTAACATTTACTACCTTTAATGTTCACTTTTATACTTATCTGTAACTGCTGTAATTATAATCAGTCTAGAGAACTTTATTAAAGGCCACAGATTTTATACTGGATTATATTTTTGTGGTTTCAGGGCTCAAACTGAGAGTTCTGGATGTGCTGGGCAAGCACTGTACCACTATACCAACATTCCTGTTGTTTAGGTTTTTTTCTTTTTTTTTTTTTCTTTTTCTTTTTTTTTTTTTTTTTTT